>JACRUU010000030.1:2438783-2496283 GCA_030449085.1 Kryptopterus vitreolus
TAACTCATAATACGCGAAATAAGTAGCGTTACGTCACAATATCTCCGGGTCCGAAGCACTCCTTTAGTCACGTGACTATCAATTCCCGCACCGTTAACGTCAAGAACCCGATTGCGTTGCGTCGAGTCACGTGATAACAGATCACCACTTTGAACACGAGGTGGCGCTCGTGTGCTTCTAATATAATATCGCCAAGACGTCACAATTTTGCGTTGAATTCGACCACTATGAGTACAAAGTGATCGCTGGCTGCCTAATAAACACCACCGCTGGAATTACTTCGTTCCAAACACTGTTTATTAAGGTTTGGGGGATAAATTGTGCTATAAATGTAGTATGGGAAGCCCAGCACCGTACGGAAGAACGCTGTTAATTTACTTGTCAGTTGTTTAATAGGAAGTCGTGTTAATTATATTCTGATATTAATTCATCCAAGCACAAAAATACTGTTAATTCTAACATACATACATACATGGTGTATTTACATTTCGTTATGCGATCCCAGAAAGGTTTCCCGGTTGAGGGACGACGGTGTGCAGATGGTGATGATGTTAAGACGTGATTCAATCAAGACAGAAAAGAAGTAAACGAGCTAAACGAGAGGGTCACGAAAGTGAAAAGAACAACTTGTGCACCCGGAAATCAGGAAATCCAAAACCTCTATGGACACAAGGAGTCCCAGACACACACACACACACTCACACACAGGGCAAAAGTATTGGGACGCCCGACTTTATCCCCAGCCGTGTCCGGGGTTCTTCATATCCAAACCTGTCCTTGAAGACATGCCCTCCAATGAGATCTCCTGAACCCCACTGATTTTAAAGACACCCTTGTAGCTCGTTATAACACAATATGTACGCCTGGGTAAAAGTACAGTGTGTGTCACATTCGTTCCCGGGAAGATGTTTCCACTAGATTTTGTGGGACCGAACCTGGCGCGGAGACCCTTAATAGTTCCCTTCCGATCCTCGATTTGAAATGCTGAGTGAGATGGAGAGATTGAAAGGAGGAAGAAAAAAGGAAGACGTGAGCGGGAAACGTCCTGGGGTTTTAGGAGCTGGCTTTCTCATCCACTATTGTGAAGGTCTCCATGGGTTTCTTGCTCAGATCTCGAATGTCCTCCAGCAGCTTGGTGGGAGTCAGGACATGAGTGGAACCTGCGGCAAAAACAAAACAAAACAGAGCTTCAGAACTACGTGATCCTAAATGTTTCCCATGCAAGAGAATATGCAATGGTGTGTTTTGTTCCTCTTATACCCCAGCAATTTTCACACCTGTCTAACAGACTGGAGATGATCTTATCACCACTAGAGGTCACTAGTGGATTTTATAGACACTGATAGCTAGGTTGGATAGTGCTGGCTGATTAAGCATCCATTACATTTTATTCACAAATAATACACATGATTGTGTAGTAACACCTTCAAGTAAATGTGTAACTATAAATTAAGGAAATAAATACATTCGTTTTTTTTTTCCATTTTATTTTCCAGTACGTTTTTCCAATTAAAGTTCATCTTTTCAATGCACTATGAACTAACATAAATGTAGTGCAGCGTTTCGCCTCTAGAGGCCGCTGCCGTAGTGTGTAACGTAACCCGGAAAAACTATAGCTATGGATTTTCCCACCAGGTTCAAGCAATTAACTATTCGCTGCTGGTGGTGCAACGGATCACACTGTTTTTTTTATTTTTAATTTGTCAGTTCCAAAAAAAAAAAAAAAAAGAGGCGGAGATTAACCAATTAAGCATTGATTAATTGCCAAAACCGACCGCCTCTAATACCTCGGATGTTACTCTAAACGGATAAAAAAATAAAATAAACACAGGAGAATAAATAAAACAGTACAAAACAGAACCGGATTGTACTCACCGATGATGACCTCGCAGGACTTGGTGGCTTTGGTGACCTCGTAGGCGCAGCGCATCTCCGAGTAGCAGACTCCGCCCAGGATGAAGATGATGAGGCGCGAGCCGCTCCTGTGGTCGTCCGGGGAACTTTGCTTATGCTTCTGTCTGGCGCTGAGCAAAAAATAAACAAAATAAATTTGGGCGCATAACGCTGTACCATGTAATACGGGCACATCACAGGGATGACGATTTTGCATGCAGGCCACTAGGGGGTGCTAATTGTAACCAATCAGAGATGAGTTCAATATTCGGACAATTCACAGCTGGCAGGGTTTTTTTGGCCGCATTTATAATATGCAGCAATAAACTACAGCAAAGTGCTTTTTCCATTGCATTTTCCACCGGTTCAATGTTCAATAAATGAATATTCCGATTATGCGTTTGTACGAAAAGACCGAAGCATCATTAAATCTTACCTCACAATTCTGTTTGCATGCGGGAAGGAACGAGAAAGCCCTACGTCAGTACACTTACGATAAAATTTATGCTTTCAAGTAGAGCTCGACTGATAGCTAATTTAATTTAACGGATAAAAAAAAAAAAAAAAAAAAAAAAAAAAAAAAAAAAAAAAAAAAAAAAAAACGATACTAAACAAAAAAAACAACAAAAACAAACCATGTAAATCACCAACAATGTCTAAAAAAAAATAACACTGAATAATTGTTACATTCATTTTGAACTGGTAAATATAATTATATAATGATGACATAAATAAATGCATTGTCGCTTTAGCGCTTCGCCCCTAGAGGCCGCTACGGTACTGTATAATGACAGCGGCCCGGAAAAACTATCGATATGGATTTTTACACAATCGGCAAAACCGATTTATCGCTTTTAGACGTTTGTATTTAAATAATTGCAAGAAACAATTTTTTACAGAAATGATTATATTATTATAAATATTTTCACTACAATGTTTTTTGGACTTGATTTACGGTAAAAGTAGGCGTTAATGACGGGCGGAGGCTGGATTACCTCACAGCTCGGGATCCGTTCCACGCAGAGGGACACTCGGACTGGTGCGGCCAGTCTCTCGTGTCCAACTTGTTATCGACGACGTCCTGACACACACACACACACACACACACACACACACACACACAGTTATTAAAGATCACATTTCCTTGCTTGCTTCCTGCCTATCTCCACAATCTCCTAGGTGATTTCCAGAATAAATCATTTGGCGATAATTGTGGGCTTCTCGGTTTTCTCGCTGCCGCGTGATTATATATAAAAAAAAAAAAAGTGAGCACGGTACGTGATATGTGTGATAAGTCAGTCAGGCTTCCACACCCTCGGTCTCCGCGGGCCCGTGGCCTGGTTCTCAGGAGGAAATCGGCTCCCGGCCGAGCTTCAGTACAGATTATGGTTTGGTCCAGTAGGTGATTGTTCATCAAGCTCTTTTTTTTTTTTTTTTAGAAGAAAGTACGATATTTGTCTACGTTTACACGCCATCGCATTCAAAATACCCCAAACTTCCTTTGTGAAAAAAACAACCCACCTCCATCACGTCCTTGATGACCGGCGTCCATCTCGAAAGGTTGTAGGTCTCCTCCTGGGAGCGATCTCTCCTAGCTGGCTTCCGGGAGGAAAACATGCTGGACTGCGCAAACACAGAAACGCGCGAGTGAAGAAAAGGGAATTCATCCCGTCTGCACGGGATGAGGTCCATCCCTCAATCCACCACACACACACCTCCCCGTACCCCGCTTACCGGGTTGATAATTGGCACCCCGAGCTCTTTCCAGTTGGAGATGTACTCCCGCTCCGTCTCGATCTTCACGTGCTGAACCAGCTTGTTCAGGTTCTCTTCTGTCGTCCCTGCTCTCGGTAAAACACACACACACACACACACACACACACACACACACACACACGAGATTCGAGATTCAGACCTCACTGTGTGTGCTGGGTGGAACACAGATTAACTGTGAGATTAACTGTGAGACTGTGAGATTAAGACTGTGAGATTAACTGTGAGATTAACTGTGAGATTAACTGAGATTAAGACAGAGATTAATTAAGACTATGAGATTAGGATTGTGAGATTAAAACAGAGATTAACTGTGAGATTAAGACTGTGAGATTAAGACTGAGATTAAGACTGTGAGATTAAGATTAACTGTGAGATTAGGATTGTGAGATTAACTGTGACACAGAGATTAACTGTGAGATTAAGACTGTGAGATTAAGACAGAGATTAACTGTGAGATTAGGATTGTGAGATTAAAACAGAGATTAACTGTGAGATTAAGACTGTGAGATTAAGACAGAGATTAACTGTGAGATTAGGATTGTGAGATTAAAACAGAGATTAACTGTGAGATTAAGACTGTGACATTAAGACAGAGATTAACTGTGAGATTAGGATTGTGAGATTAACTGAGAGATTAACTGTGAGATTAACTTAGACTGAGAGATTAAGACTG
Organism: Kryptopterus vitreolus; assembly: GCA_030449085.1. Lineage (NCBI taxonomy): Eukaryota > Metazoa > Chordata > Actinopteri > Siluriformes > Siluridae > Kryptopterus > Kryptopterus vitreolus. The sequence goes on from JACRUU010000030.1 coordinate 2,443,126, forward strand.
AGAGATTAAGACTGAGAGATTAAGAGAGAGATTAACTGAGATTAACTGAGAGATTAAGACTAAGAGATTAAGACTGAGATTAACTGTGAGATTAAGACTGTGACATTAAAACAGAGATTAACTGTGAGATTAACTGTGAGATTAAGACTGTGAGATTAAGACTGTGAGATTAAGACTGTGAGATTAAGACTGTGAGATTAAGACTGTGAGATTAAGACTGTGAGATTAAGACTGTGAGATTAAGACTGTGAGATTAAGACTGTGAGATTAAGACTGTGAGATTAAGACTGTGAGATTAAGACTGAGATTAACTGAGATTAAGACTGAGAGATTAAGAGATTAAGACTGTGAGATTAAGACTGTGAGATTAAGACTGAGAGATTAAGACAGAGATTAACTGAGATTAACTGTGAGATTAACTGAGAGATTAACTGACTGAGATTAACTGAGAGATTAAGACTGAGAGATTAAGACTGAGATTAACTGAGAGATTAACTGAGAGATTAAGACTGAGATTAAGATTAACTGAGAGATTAACTGAGAGATTAACTGAGATGAGATTAACTGAGAGATTAAGACTGAGATTAACTGAGAGATTAAGACTGAGATTAACTGAGAGATTAACTGAGAGATTAAGAGAGATTAACTGAGATTAACTGATTAAGAGAGATTAACTGAGAGATTAAGACTGAGAGATTAACTGAGAGATTAAGAGAGATTAACTGTGAGATTAAGACTGAGATTAACTGAGAGATTAAGACTGAGATTAACTGAGAGATTAAGAGAGATTAAGACTGAGATTAACTGAGAGATTAACTGAACTGAGATTAAGACTGAGATTAAGACTGAGATTAAGACTGTGAGATTAAGACTGAGATTAACTGAGAGATTAACACTGTGAGATTAAGACTGTGAGATTAAGACTGTGAGATTAACTGTGAGATTAAGACGAGATTAACATTTAGCAGATTAGCTTAGCAGACGATTAAGACCTTATCTTAGATTAAGGCAGAGCCCTTATCCCTAGAGACTTACAACTGAGCAATTGAGGGTTAAGGGCCTTGCTCAAGGGCCCACTAGTGGCAGCTTTGTGGTGGTGGGGTTTGAACCCATGATCTTCCGGTCCAGAGTCCAACACCTTAACCACTGGGCTACACACCTCCCTATTCTTATTAACTGAGGTCTTATAAACCTATCCTATTAACTGAGAGATTAACTGAGAGATTAAGACTGTGAGATTAAGACTGAGATTAACTGAGAGATTAACACTGTGAGATTAACACTGTGAGATTAAGACTGTGAGATTAAGACTGTGAGATTAACTGAGAGATTAACTGTGAGAGATTAAGACTGAGAGATTAAATGAGAATTAACTGAGATTAAGACTGTGAGATTAAGACTGAGAGATTAACTGAGAGATTAACTGAGAGATTAAGACTGTGAGATTAAGACTGAGAGATTAAGACTGAGATTAAGACTGAGAGATTAAGACTGTGAGAGATTAAGACTGAGAGATTAAGACTGTGAGATTAAGACTGAGAGATTAAGACTGAGATTAACTGAGAGATTAACTCAAATATTAAAACCGATATTAACAGTGTGTGTGTGTGTGTGAGAGAGAGAGAGATTAACTATGTGATTAACTATGAGATTAACATTGAGATTAACTCTGATATGAAAACAGAGATTAGCAGTGAGATTACACACCGTTGAGGCTGAAGATGTACAGTAGAACGGTACGGATCTTGTCGTGGATGCTGTGGGGGTGCAGCAGGATTGGCAGCAGCGTCCTCATGGGGTCCTTAACCCTCTGACCTTCTACATCCGAACCGACAGCGAGATCCTACAGGAACGGGACGGTACACATAGGGAGACGTATGATTGACTGACTGACGGATGGATGGATGGATAGACGACACCTGCTATCTCACAATCTACCACATCGGTTGATTTTAAACCTGAAAATCGCTCGTCATATTTTCCAGCCGTAACCATGTGACGCGAGTCAGCGCGGCGTAGAGGAAAAAAAAAAAAAAAGAGTACCTGCTCGGCTTTGCACAGCTTCTCCACCGAGCTCTGGAACCTGTTCATGCAGTCCTCGGCTAGGGAGAGATGAACGGTTTTCTGGGAAGAGGAATAAAGAAAGACGGGATTACTTCGTGAGGGTTTCGCTGACGGAGCAGTAACGTGAGCCGTGACACATACGGAAAAGTGTTTCCTTAATACACGGGTTACACGGAACCAAAACTGGATTTAAAACACACAGTGTCCTCGGATGTCATGTCTTGTTTATCAGGACACATCAAGCATCTTGTTTGGTACAATGGTGAAAAAAAAAACGTGCGAGACAATGCCAAGCGCCGCGGGCCTCACAAAAAGCTCTCGGGTGGAGATTTCAACCGGGTTTGAGGTCAGGGCAGGGCACCGATCACATCTCGGCCAGTGAAAGGAAACCTTCCAGGATGCGTCCCCAGACGCAAGGCTTCGGGTCGTACGTACCTGAGTGACCTGCTTACGGAACGAGGGCATCTGCTTCATGAGCTGAGCTAATCCTCCTATCGAAATCTGAAGTGGGGAAACAAAAGCACACAAAAGGTCTGAAAGGGGTTCACAGGGCTGAGGTGGTCTTGACCCCAAGCGGGAGAACGAGTCCGCACCTTCCCGTCCGGCTGCTTCTTGTTGGACGCGATCTCCTTCACCAGTTTGGGAATTTGCCTGAATGATTACAAACAAACAAATAAAAAGATAGATAAATAAATAATTGAATACCCCTCCCCCGTCTTAAGCATTTAACGGACCATTTTCCGAATCAGTGTTACTCACGCGGTGACCTCGGCGATGTGCATGTGCCGCAGTTTCATCCACAGCTCGTCGTATTCATTCAGTATGGCTTCTTTCTCCATGCCGTCCTTCCCTTTATACCTGAAATAAACACACACACACACACACACACACACACACACACACACACACACAATACCTGATGGACGTGACGGATTCAATAAACGTCTCGCTCGGCCATTTGTTATGGTTACACCATAATATCGTAAAAAAATATCCGTTAAGTCACTTAGTAACACAAATAAAAACGTCCGAGTATGGATTTGGACTGGAGGGTGTAACGAGTGTCGCACGATATATCGCGAAAGGTATCGCGATATCCTGCTTTTCAAAACGATACGATTCTCCCTTTTATTCGTTTATTTTATTAATTTTTTTTGTCCCATAGTATCAATTTATGGTACGGGCATCGTTATATTTCAATTAGGTATCAAAGTCAAAATTGTTTTTATTATTATTTGAACATAAAAATAAAAAAAAAAACAACAACAATGAAAGGTATATAAAAAGGAAACATGCGAATATGCAAATTTTGTATTTCTGTTGCGTTTTATGTGCAGGTTCAAGAATTAAATCCTGATGAGGGATTTAATGAGGGAGTGAATGAATAAAAGATGGATGGAAAAATGACGTCTTTAGAAAATGAAACATTAAATGATATCTGTATTACCCACATGAAGTCCAACAAAGGTGAAAATCTTGAATTTCATCGATTGTATTGCATTTTATGTGCATTTTTATGAAAATAAACATTAAAAGAAAAATCCAAATTGACTAGAGGTCTTTGTATCTCTGAGTGGAGGGAAATACAATGAAAGAGAAGGTTTTTACTTGTAGGTGTCGTTGCTGATGGGTATGAGGTCGTAAGCCATGGCCTGATACGTCAGCTCGTGGAGAATCGGGCTCACGGGATCGAAGCCGCGGTCCACGATGATCAGCTGGGCTTGGGTCTTCTCCTAAAGTGCCGAGGTCCCATCCAGTTAATGGAGAACGGCGCGAGAAATAAAAAGTGCGGGAGGGAAATAAAGGGCACCTTTTTCTTGCTGTCGTCTTCCAGCTCGTAATGCCGCGTCAGTTTGTTGTCCACGAGCTCGGCCAGCACTTTGGAGTAATCCACCGCCGAATCCCTGCGGGTTATCATGTAGTATAGTGTCATATAGTACGGAAACGATGTTTCCAATCCCATTGCTGTATTTCCTGTCATGATCCTGATTTTATATATATATATATATATATATATATATATATATATATATATATATATATATATATATATATAATATATATACTATATATATATATATATATATATATATATATATATATATAATATATATATACGGTGGCTTAGTGGTTAGCATGTTCGCCTCACACCGCCAGGGGTCCGGGTTCGATTCCCGTCTCGGGAATGTGTGTGTGGAGTTTGCATGTTCTCCCCGTGCCTCAGGGGGTTTTTTCTCCCGGGTTCTCCGGTTTCCTCCCCCGGTCCAAAAACATGCACGGTAGGTTGATTGGCACCTTGGAAAATTGTCCCTAGTGTGTGAATGTGTGTGTATATGTGTGTGTGTGTGCCTTGCGATGGGTTGGCATTCCATCCAGGGTGTATCCTGCCTTAATGCCCATGAATGAATGAATATATATATATATATATATATATATATATATATATATATATATATATATATATATATATATATATATGGCTGGGAATCATTTTAGTGTTATTGATTCTGATTCACGATTTTTATTGATTCCAACACTAATGAACACTAATGTTTAGATTACCACATAAGGTCCTGGCAGATTTGGATGCACAGAAGGTCCTGGCAGGTTGCCATGTGAAAAAAAAAAACACACTCAGGAATTTTATAACAAGTATCCAATTCAAGAATCGGAATCAATTTTCGATTCCCAACCCTACTTATATATGTGTGTGTGTGTGTGTGTGTGTGTGTGTGTGTGTGTGTGTGTGTGTGTGTATCTGCATTTTCACCCACTTCCTGTATCGGACGCCGGGATACTCGTCCAGAGTGGCGCACAGGCTGACGATTTGGTCAGCGATGCTCTCCAAGGTCATCCCTCGGTCCTGACTGTTAGGGCTGTAGATGCTTTTGAAGGCCTCGGGTTTATCACAGGTGAACACCTGCATACACACACACACACACACACACACACACACACACACACACACGCGCACACACACTTTAATTCAACTCTAACTGAATCACATTGGAAAAGTACAACAAATGCAGCGACCGCTGATTTATCCTTAAATCTCCGGATCACTAACACAGACACAAATTGGGCCCTTGAGTAAGGCCCCGAACAATATCATATATGCAACAGTGGTGGTGTATCGTGTCAGCGCCGACCCCGGACTAAAAATAGATAAAAATTCAACGGGCTATAATACATCCAAATCAGTGAAAAGGAAGTTTCATGCCACTGCAGTCACACAATACAACCGTACAAATGGGGGAAAAGTGACCTTAATAACACAGTAAAGTAATACAGGGACGCTCATAAAAGACTGAACATGTGCTCGAAGGAAGGAGATCGGATTAAACGGAGGCTCGTTAGGCGATCGACCGCAACCTGTTCCATTTCCTGCAGCGAACATGTGCTTTAGACGCGCACGCCCTGAAGGAATTTCTGCACTTTAACAAAAAGCACGAGGACGCCCTTAGTGTGACTCGGTTCCTGTTAAATATATAAATAAATATTATACATATAAATAAATCTATAGGGGGGCACGGTGGCTTAGTGGTTAGCACGTTCGCCTCACACCGCCAGGATCCGGGTTCGATTCCCGTCTCGGTCATGTGTGTGTGGAGTTTGCATGTTCTCCCCGTGCCTCAGGGGGTTTTTCTCCGGGTTCTCCGGTTTCCTCCCGGTCCAAAAACAAACATGCACGGTAGGTTGATTGGCACCTTGGAAAATTATTATCCCTAGTGTATGAATGTGTGTGTGTGCCCTGCGACGGGTTGGCATTCCATCCAGGGTGTATCCTGCCTTAATACCCATAGACGCCTGAGATAGGCACAGACTCCCCGTGACCCGAGAAGATCGGATAAAGCGGTAGAAGATGAATGAATGAATGAATAAATCTATACGTGTGTGTGTGTATGTATATGTATATATATATATTTTTTTAAACACTTTTTTTTACACTTTTTTGCCAAAAGTATTGGGACACCTGACCTTCCCAGCCTTGCTTCTCGCAGGATAATAAAATAGTAATAAAAATGTATAGTAAAGTTGGCCTTGGAAACCCAACCCAAGACGAAGATCTACATTTCACGGTTTGGAGCGAAAGCGCACGGCGAGATCCTGTATAGCATTTTCGGAGGGGGGGGGTCGAGTGTCGGGAAACCATTTTGGCGTATCGGGAGTTTACCGTCATGAGGATCTCCTACTTACTTGCGTCTCCAAGGGCAGGAAGGAGATGTTGATCTCTTTACACACTTTGATGTACTTTGCGCAGAACAGCTTCATTTTGTTGAACAGGTCATCCGGACAATCTGGGAATGGAACAATCAGTTTCCAAATCAGAATCAGAATCAGAATCAGAATGAGCTTTATTGCCAAGTATGCTTACGCACACAAGGAATTTGTCTTAGTGACAGAGCTTTCAGTTTACATACATACATACATACATACATACATACAGATAACATACAATTCACATACAATAACATACAATTCATTCATTCATCTTCTACCGCTTTATCCGATCTTCACTCGGGTCACGGGGAGCCTGTGCCTATCTCAGGCGTCTATGGGCATTAAGGCAGGATACACCCTGGATGGAATGCCAACACATCACACACACACACACACTCACATTCATACACTAGGGACAATTTTTCCAAGGTGCCAATCAACCTACCATGCCTACCATGTTTTTCGTTTGTTGTTGTGGTTTCTTTTTTTTTTCTTTTTCTCATGTTTTTGTTTTTGGACCGGGGGAGGAAACCGGAGAACCCGGAGAAAAACCTCCTTGAGGCACGGGGAGAACATGCACAAACTCCACACACACATGACCGAGCCGGGAATCGAACCCGGATCCTGGCGGTGTGAGGCGAATGTGCTAACCACTAAGCCACCGTGCCTCTAACATACAATTCACATACATAAATTAAGTATTGCACATATATTATTGCACAGTGAGGAGAACGTTTAACTGTTCGTGAGGCTGATGGCCTGAGGAAAGAAGCTGTTCTGGTGTCTGGCTGTTCTGGTCTTTAATGATCTAAAGCGTCGGCCAGAGGGTAGCAGTTCAAAAAGAAAGTGTGCTGGGTGTGAGGGGTCCAGAGTGATTTTGTGAGCCCTTTTGCTCACTCTGGAGGAGTATAGTTCTTGAAGAGTGGGCAGGGTAGAACCGATAATTCTTTCAGCAGTCCGGACTATCCGTTGTATTCTCCGGAGGTCAGTTTTTGTGGCTGAGCTGAGCTGGGCCACGTATAAATATATATGGACAAAACTATTGGAACACCGGACAATTTTGGATGTGGTGGAAATGAATGAAGATCTGCTTTCCATGGTCGGGTTGTGTGTGTGTGTGTGTGTGTGTGTGTGTGGGAGATCTCCTGTAATGGAGCTCCAAACCTACTCAACACCTCTGGGATGAATGTGAGAGTTTCAGTTAGAGTGAAGCTTATTAATAATGTGGTATAATGTGGATCATGTAATGATCAGGTGTCCACAAACGTTTGTCCATGTGTTTGTAAAGAACGCCGTCCTCCCAATCCAAATCCTGGGTTTTTTGCTGGGTAACGCCAAATGTAAGACTTTTTAAGGCCTAGAATTTGTTTTTGTTTTTTTAACTTTAAAGCCCCAAAATTCTACGTATACACTCAGGGGGGACACATGGAATAAACACTTACAGTCGGTGAAGTAGACGTATGCGGCTTTGTACTTGGGTTTGAGCTTGAAGTCGTTTATGAAGGCATCGACACACTGTTGGCGTAAAACCACACACACACACCGACAATAACAACACACACACAAAAAGGAATGACTTATTTTCTTTACACAATGAATCACCAGAACACACACACACACACACACACACACACTATAGTACAAACCTTGGCAGTAGGAGACATGAAGTAGATGGCCTTCATCTCCAGGACGGGCTCTCTGCTTTTAAACAAATCCTCCACGACTTGAAAACAGGACACACACACACACACACACACACACACACACACATCATCATCATCATGATCATCGCTGCTCCTTGGTGACATGAAATATGAATATGAATGAATATAAATTCAACAGTGCTGTTATTAAGGCGTGTGTGTGTGTGTGTGTGCCCTTGTGTGACCTTCAAAAGAAAGTCCTTACTCGTGATGCCTTCGGACATCAGGTCGGACATTTTGCAGCAGGACGACAGGAGCCGTGTGGTGAAGCTGTCCAGCATCATGATCTACATGAAGAACACACATGAATACACACACACACAACGTTCTTAGCAAACTGTATATATATAAATATATATATACATCATTTTTTTTGCAATTAAAAAAACTATAGGAAATTCTGTTCGACTGAAAACACACACACACACACACACACCTTCCATACTTCAGACTTCCTGCAGTCTGCGATAATAGTGTCCTTGATTCCTGTGTAAGAAAATCAACACACAATATTTCCATATTGTAGATTTGATTTATAAGTAAATAAGCAACATGATGTCCATATCTGCTCCAGAAACGCTCTACACACATGCAAAAAAAAAAAAAAAGGGCTCAACGATACGGACCGGTGCAAAATAACACTAATACTTATACATATTCAATATTATCACTTTATACTCAAGTGTAAACATTCTGATTTAAGAGAGGTTAAAGCCTCTTTGAAGGTCATTTCCAGCCCCCGTCCCAAGCCGCACGATCCTATTCGATCAGGAATCCCCAGAACATGACCTGCCCCCACATTTGGAATCAGAAACCATTTGTTTGAATGAAATATCATATCATATTTAAATATCGTACAACAGTGTGTAATTAAGGGTCTAGATCAGTGGTTCCCAACCGGTGTGCCGCGGCACTAAGGGGTGCCGTGAGATCTTTTGAGGGTGCCGCCAAAATTTCGGGGAAAAAATTGCACTAACGTCATTCTCTCTTGGCGGGAGAGGGGGAGGGAGGGAGGGGAGGGGAGGGAGGGAGGGAGGGAGGGGACTACCGAGATAGCGGAGAGTCCTTCTCCACCCCACCTCACCCCACCCGTTCCTCAGTGAGGGTTGTGGATTGACGCGTATAACACACGTACAGGACAGGGCGCACAGCGAGTCGCCACTCGCCACTGTAACTACTTGAATACATTGTGCAACTACAGTAAAACTTGTCACAATTACATATTTGTATCGTAATACTATTTTTTTTTTTTTTATTAAGGCAGAATCAGTGTAAACAGTATTCTCATATCATCTAGGACTCGGTATAAGGTGTTGTTGCATGCAAACTCTCGAAATGAAACAAATAAATAAATAATAATAAAAAAGCTACGGAGATTTTAAATATCTATTTCCTTATAAGGGTGCCGGGAACTTTTGAAAGGCTTTCCAAGGGTGCCTCAAACAAGAAAAGGTTGGGAACCACTGGTCTAGATGATGATGACATAAAAATATACCGAATTTATTACATCACCCCACCTTTAAAACAGATCATTTAACCAGAACGGTTACCTATTAATAATAATTATTGTAAATTAACACAAAAAAAAAATAAAAGGAAAAACGAAAACGATACATGAATACGCACAGGCATGTAATGAGGCCACGCCCCTTTTGCATATATTATGCAAATATATACGCGGAGGCAAAAGGATGTCATTTATACTGCATTTAAAACGTCCGTATTATTAAACCCATGTGTGTGTATTTGTTTTAAAGGTTTTTTTTTTACACCTTTATTATTTTTATATGATTTGCACTCACATTAAATAAATAAATAAACAAGTAAATAACTGTTTATCCGCGTATCTCTCGACAGGAGGTTGATTAACATGATGCAGGGTGTTAAAAGTGAAATTAAAGGGCGACGAATAAAGCGTAAATAAATAAACGTTTGTTGCACGGCGGTGTCAACAAACACAACAGGAAACACTGTTGCTGCTTTCCATTGCAAGTCGTAGAAACTTCCGTATTTATATTTACGCACATTTTAACGGTCTTTTACAAGCGGACACGTGGAGGAAAGCTCGCCGTCCCCGGTGCGTCATTCAGCGGCCTTTAAAAAACACATTTAATGACAAAATAACTTACTTTGCCAAACTATTTTCTTCAGTCCGTGTTCCGAACCGGCTGCCATTTTGCTGTTTTTTTTTTTTTTTTTTTTTTTTTTTTTTTTTAAAACGCCCATTCTCCGAATACGCAATTACGTCACCCGGCCGTGCGTGCGCGTTCACGTCAATGTGTGCGTGCACGACTTCTTTAACAAATGTATAAATTCATTCATTCATTCATTCATTCATTTTCTACCGCTATATCCGATCTTCCCTCGGGTCACGGGGAGTCTGTGTCTATCTCAGGCGTCTATGGGTATTAAGGCAGGATACACCCTGGATGGAATGCCAACCCAATCACAGGACACACACACACACACACATTCATACACTAGGGACAATTTTCCAAGGTGCCAATCAACCTACCGTTGCATGTTTTTTGGACCGGGGGAGGAAACCGGAAACCGGAGAACCCGGAGAAAAAAAAAACCCCCTGAGGCACGCGGAGAACAGAACATGCACAAACTCCACACACACATTGGCGAGACGGGAATCGAACCCGGACCCTGGAGGTGTGAGGCGAACGTGCTAACCACTAAGCCACCGTGTCGCCATATGTATAAATATAAATGTAATTTAATTGAAATATAATATACGCATCAATTGTTATAATGAACGTATAAAATGTTGTCACCACCAAACGTTCCAATCAAATCCATTTGTATTTGTTTGTTTTTTTTGTATTTGCAAATACTTTTCAACATGTCAATAGAATATAAAAATGAATCAAATGATAATAAAAGTATAAAACTTTATATATATATATATATATATATATATATATATATATATATATATAGATATATTTAAAAAAAACACAAAAAGGAATACAGTTTACCCTGTCAACTCCTATGGTGATGAACTCCCTCGCATCTAATTGGTTGTTTTCCCCAGGGGGCGGGGCCAAAAGCAGATATTTCAACAATCGCCAAGAAAAGCCAATATACATACAGACACATAAGACAAGAGAAATAGAAAGATATCACAGAGAGAAAGAGAAAGAGAGAGAGAGAAAAGAGAGAGTGAGAGAGAGAGAGAATACAAAAAAAAAGAACAAGAAACACAGCTTTATAAGGAGCAGGTAGGATTATGGAGAGAATGAAGGGATTCAGTGTGACGGTGTGGCTGTTTTTTACACTCAACCTTTTACGTTACTCGGAATTGTTGCACAGGTATGTTTACAATTATTAAAATAATAATAATAATGACAATTATTACTTCTATTATTATTGCTATTATTATTATTATTAGTAGTAGTAGTAGGAATAGGAATATCACCATTATCATCATTATATTATTATTATCATCATTATTATTATTATTATTATTATTATTATTATTATTATTATTATTATTATTATTATTATTATTATGTTGGGATCGTAATTATAATACCAAGATTTCACATACATTTCCCCCCGCCTTTTTTCCTGTTTGCAGAATGTTGTGCAAGGTAAGATTTGTGTTTTTCTAGTGAAAAAAAAATGTTTTCGATACTAAATAAATGTAAATAAATGTAAATAAATAAATAAAGAGCAGCGGACGTTTAAATAATTGAATAATGATTTTTCTTTTATTTTAGTCTCCTCGTATAAATTCAGCCTTCTTTGCTCGTTTCATGTCTACTTTTTTTGTCTCTCTCTTTATCCCGTGTTCGTCTCCGTCTTTCTCTCCGTCACTCGGCATGCATCTACTTTCATGCTTCCTTCCATATCTCTCTCTGTATCTCTTTTTGTATTTCTTCTTGTCTCTCTGTGCTCCTTTCAATGGGTCTCTTTCGTTTTGCTTCCCCTCCGTCTTGAAATCTCTTTCTCTCGTTCTCTTTAATGCCTCTGCTTTCATGATTCTTTTGTCTCTTTCCATCTTTCTCTCCATGTCTCTCTCTCTGTCTCCTGCTTTCGTGCTTCGTTTCATGTATCTTTCCATCTTTCTATCCATGGCTCTCTGGTCTCTTCCCATCTCAGGAGTTGACATTACCTTCAGCGTGTACACCATGACCTCCAACAGCGTAATACTGAAATGGACCAAGTATCCAGGCGCGTCCTTCTACAAACTGTCTGCGAATCCCATCGGCTCCACCGCGGCGCCCATCTACACCACCGTCGGCCCGAACACCGTCATGGCTTCCCTCAACAACCTGATCTCCAACGTCGCCTACACTTTCAAGGTGGAGGCACTGGACAGCAACTCCAACGTCCTGACTAACGCCAGTTTGGATTTGCAGACGGGTATGCACACACACACACACACACACACACACACACACACACACACACACAAAAGCGAAAAATTGTTCCTCATACAAAAGAAACTCTGTAAAGTAACACCACATGTTATAACCACATGTACATCAATTTCCCCTGTGATTAAGATTTTTGTCGTACATGAAATTCCCCCTGGTTCGGTACGAGTCATGAATCCCGACTCCAAAGCAACCAAAGCCGTTTAACGAGCGCAGCGTTAAAGACGTGATTGTGCATTTCTCTGCAGCTCCTGCCATCCCCACCATTATCAAGGCTTCCTCCAAACAGAGCCAAAGCATCACGGTGGATTTCACCCTAGTCTCAGGGGCCACCTCGTACGTCCTGCGCGTCGAGACCACCGACGGCAAGTTGTCCGAGACGCCCGTGTCTGGCTCTCCGGGGACGGTTTCCGGCTTGAAGCCTTACACCGACTACATCCTGAGTGTCCTTTCTGTCAACAGCGGCGGCAGGAGCCAGCCTTCCTTCTCAGTCCAAGTAAAGACAGGTATTCTTCCTCCCCTGTCCGCACTTCCAGGAAAATCCCCCAAAAGAAACGAGCCATTCATGCAAGGCACACTGTCGGCCTTTCTCTGGGTCTGATGGCCCGGAGCACCTGATCTACTTGTTGAGTTAAAAAAGAGGGATCAGGATGTGGCTCTTGTTTTTTTTGTTTTTTTTTACCTCCAGGGCATAAATGTGTGTAACAATGTTCTCCACACGGCTCCATTAATACGTCTCAATCGGGTTACAGCATCGGAACTCATCCCACAGGCGAACGCTGAAAAGAAGCTAAGCCTCGTGATTACAGCACGCTACCTCTGGAGACTGGGTGGAAGTTGTTTTTGTGTCCGCGCTCCGATTATCTCCGATCGGAGAAAGATACCGTACCTGAAGCAAGAAAGTGTAACAAAAGAGTAACAATGGGTATTGTTTGCGACCAGGCTGTTCAAGGAGCAATAAAGACGCTCCAAGTCAAGGACGGGCCGAGCGGGAACTAATTTAATTAACGCCTGATTGTAATGTTAGGATGGAATATAAACCAGACGGTATATAATATAATCTTTTTATTAATAAAAAAAAAAACACTAAATCAGTTTATATGGAAAGCAACCAAAACGGAACATAATTCTTAAAGGAGCCACGTACCGTATTTAACAATGTTGCTGAAAACGTAACATTGAAATGAACAATTGAAAAACTGATTACCAAAGTGAAATGAACATTAAATAATGAATAATGTTTTATTAAAGGGAGTGATTTTGGATGAAATTTATATCATCGGTATATCACAAGTAGATTTTATGCATGTGCGATTATAAATGCGATGAAATTTTTTTTACCAATGTTTTATTTACCTCTATATATATATATATATATATATAAGATATATATATATATATATATATTATATTGCCAATTAATGACATGACAGTCACGAGTCGTGATTTATCGCAACTTAATTGGACAAATATGTACACTTGAGGCAAACATATAATTATTATTATTATTAGTAGTTACTCAACACAGAGCACGAAGACAAAATATCCTTGTAAATATTTGAAAGTAATCAAATATTCGTTTACATTTGATTTGAATTGTCGGACGTGCAATTATGTGGGATGGCGGACTTCGGTGCTCGGTTGTGGAAAACAGTACCACTAAGGATTAAAAATAGTTTCTTAAATCGGGGTCACTACAGGACATCATGACCAAAGGTTTTAATTTGGCGTCTTTTATCATTCTAATAACAATATCTAAGAGGAAATTTTCAGTCGAAATGAATTATAATGCCTTATTAAATATTATAATTAATTATTATAGTTCATTCATTCATCTTCTAGCGCTTTCCGATCTTCCCTCGGGTCACGGGAGAGTCTGTGTCTATCTCAGGCGTCTATGGGCATTAAAGGCATTGGATAGGCATGATACACCCTGGATGGAATGCCAACCCATCACAGGGCACACACACACACTCACATTCATACACTAGGGACAATTTTCCAAGGTGCCAATCAACCTATCATGCATGTTTTTGGACCGGGGGAGGAAACCGGAGAACCCGGAGAAAAGCCCCCTGAGACACGGGGAGAACATGCAAACTCCTCACACACATGACCGAGACGGGAATCGAACCACTACGCCACCGTGCCCCGCTTAATTATTATAGTTAATTAATTAATATAATCATGAATAATTATGCATTATTAATGCGCTCAGGTTTATTTATATATTCGATAAAGATCGAATAAAAGCACGTCTGTACGGGGTCCGAAATAAGCCACACTTTAAATGGTCGTATAGGAAACGCGTGAACATTTAGTTCGCATTAACATCCTGCATCAGGCCTTCGTTTGTGAAAGAGCCATGATCACCCTATTACTTCTAATAAATGTCCAATGAATCAAGTGACTGACTTTACTCCAATCCCTGTGTTTGTGTGATTAGTGCTGCCCGCTCCTCAGTTAAACAGCAGCTCCCCCACTAACAGCAGCATCTTCGTGTACTGGCCCGTGGTACCAAACGCCGTGCTATACACCATCAGCCTTTTCCCGGAAGGCTTATCCACACCGATACGCCTCAACGTCACCAGCGCCAGCGTGACCTTCACTAACCTGACGACCGGCACGAACTACACAATCAGTGCTAATGCCTGGAGTCCAGAAAACGTGCCCGGGGATTCGATTACCGTCTACCAGATCACTCGTAAGTCAGATAGATATTGTTTTTGAAACGATGTCACGAATCTGGATAGATTGGGCGGGCTGCTTACCATAGACCGCTAGAAACAATCATCATTTGAAGCTCTTCATTTTGGTAGATTTGATGCTGTGAAAAAGGAAAGCCTTTGTAAATGTAAACGACTCCATAGTACATCGATTTGTATCCACAGGTCCAGGGACTCCTCAGTCTGTTGTACTGCAGTTGACACCACCCTGGGTGTTGGTGTCCTGGAGTCCTGTTAAGGGAGCCAGTGTGTATGTCGCAAGTTCGGCTCTGCTGAACTGCTCGTCCACATTGAATTCCTGCACTCTGAGTCCACCGAACTGTGGAGAGAGCTATACAGTATCCATTACGGCCATTAACCAGGCCGGACCCGGTCAAGCCTCAGCACCGCTGCGTTATCTTTCAGGTGAGTGTTTTTTTTTCTTCTTCAGATCGCACAAGAGAGACCAGGGTTGGGCGTCGTTTGACTTGTATCTGCTTTGTCAATGTATTATTACAATAATTACACTTAGCTTTATCTTCGAACTATCGCTTTTGAGCGCTCGCTAGTGGTCCTGTTAGCCTGTTAGGCGAGAAAAGAGCTTTACAAACAATAATAACCCAAGTTAACCAGAAGACCCAAAAAAAACCCTTAAAGAACCCTTAAATACGGGAAGGGGAAACGCAGCTGCAGGGCCGACGAATCGGAAGTACGTGTCTCGAGACTGTAGGAGACCCAACAGGTCCATATTGTTCACTGACGTTTTGATTACCTCGTAAGGTCCTGGAAGATTGGATGCGCACAAAGTCCTGGCAGGTTGCTGGTGCAGAAAAAACGATGCACCCAATAGGAAATGAAATTGTACATTTTATAACAAGTTTCCGATTCTTTATCTTAAGTATCCGATTCCAGAATTGGATTTTCGATTCCCAAACCTAAGAGAGACTAAAAACTTTCTGGACCTTGTTTACATTGTAAATGCGCCGAATGATTTCATTAATGGTGGCACTCTAAAAAGTGACCCGTGAACGCACCATTGCCTTCTTCTGTCCCTCAGTTCCATGTGCTCCGGAGCCGATCGGTGTGGACGACCTTGGAAATGCTACCTGCTCCATGTCCTGGAAAAATGTCTCCAATGCGGAGAATTACACGGCCTACAGCAAGAGAGACGATGGAATCGAAGAGACGTGTAACTCTACTGGTACCTCCTGTATCTTCAGCTGCCAATGCAGCTACTCGTACATCCTGAGTGTGTTCGCCAACAACCAAGCTGGAACCAGCTCCCCAGGGCCTCTCATAAATAAAAACACTGGTACGTCGTCTCTGAAGACGTTTGTTCTTCAAAGCAACTTTGCAGCACTGCTCATTTTTTTTTCCGCATTACTTCTCATAGTGCCATGCTGTCCGACGAACACCGCTGTGTCAGTGATTTCCTGGAGGTCGCTAAAGATCGTATGGAATATAGGGGTTCCTGACGTGCAAAGAGGAGTGGACTTGTACGAGGTGCGGGCCGTAGATCCCTTAAACCAAACTGTGGTGTGTCAGGACACGGCGTCCGAGTGTGTACTCTCTGATCTCAAGTGCAACACCAAGTACAATGTCCAGGTTTGTCCCTGCAACGATATCCAGGGGTGTAACACGTCCTGCCCAGTCCAGATCCAGGAAACAGGTAAAAAATACAAGCATGCATTCTATATCATTCCGTTCGAAATCCTCAGGCGTATTAGATCCCTCTCTCCAACTCTCTCGCAGCCCCATGTATGGCCGAGAGAGTGGGCACGATTACGATTGACGCCTCCTCCGTCCTCGTCACCTGGACCTCCGCTAACACTGCCGCCAACTACACGGTCAACGCCATCGGATCGGATTGCCCCACTCCTTGTCAGTCAAGTGGAACCTCCTGCCAGCTGAAAAAATTATCTTGTGGCTCAACCTACCAGATCACCATCATCGCCTCCACCGCCGCCGGAGTGAGCATGCCCAGTTTCAGCCTGGCCTACTTTACAGGTACAGAACCTCCTGCGCCACCACTAGTACCATCTAGGAGGTTGTTTCAATGAAAACCTGATTTGTGCCTTCAGAGCTTCTTTCATTTACTCTTTGTCTCTTCTGCATCTCTAGCCCCGTGCTGTCCAGCCACGTTGAACATCTTCCCAGTGAACCCGTCGATGAGCAACGTCATGTGGTCGGCTTCTCAGGGAGCTCAATACTTCATAGCGTCGCTGACCTCGTCGCAAGGCAATGCCACGTGCCACACCACACAGACCAATTGCCTGATGGGGTGCATGACTTGTGGAACAAACTACACAGTCTCATTACATACCATCAACTCCAGGGGAAACGCATCGGTCTGCACCTACCGCGGATTCTCCTCCAGTGAGTTAACCGCTTTAGTTTCTTTTTAAAAAAAGAATTGGCCAATCAGTTTGCCAAACGTCCATGGGATCCCATCTAATCAACTCATTAATGTCTGTCCAGGCGAGTGCTGTCCCTCAAAAGTCCGCCTTTACACTCGCTCCAACAACACCCTGCGCGTGTCCTGGTCATCCTCGAACTCCTTCAGTAACTTCACGGCCCAGGTGACCGGTGGAGGCCGTGTCTACGCCTGCAGCTCCGTACTGGGACAGAGCGTGTGCGACGTCTCAGATGTCACGTGCGGTAACGTCTACACCATCATGGTGGCCCCCATCAACTCGGATGGATTCGTGCTGACCTTCTGTCCAAGTAGGACGTACTTCGGTATGTAAGCTTACTCGCTCTGCACTTAATTTACAAAAACGACGTTTTATTAATATTCTTCTTGGAGTGGGTGTAGCTAGGCGGGTTTAGATGCGAATCAGAAGGTTGGGGGTTCGAGCCCCGGTATTGCCAAGCAGCCACCCTTGGGTCCTTGAGCAAGGCCCTTACCCCTCTGTGCTCCAGGGGGCGTTGTATCGTGGCTGTCCCCAGCTTCCAAACATGTGTGTAACGTGACAAGGCTATTCTTCTAAGGTTCCCTCTAGTGTCGTGGTGCGGTAGTTTCCCCTGAGACAAAGCCAAGTGTTGATAAATGTTTATTTTTATGACGACTGATTGAGATGATAATTAGGTAATCGTCTCGAAGCATTTGCATACGGCTTCAAAAATGCCATCTGATATTTTTTAAGCATTCTTTATATTTCATTACAATATGAAACCATTCATAAATCCAGTGTTGATATTATTTTAGGAAGAATAAAATGTGTATATTTTTCATTTCCTTTCAGTGTATTGTTCAGGAAGCAGTGTCGGAATGGGTATGTATCAGAATATCTTGTGTATTCTGAATTATATAATATATAAATATATATATATATATAGATATATATATATATATGATTTTTTTTTTATCAGATTTTTTTATATATATATATTTTTATCTGTACATAAAAGGAAATGGGAATAGATGTAGAATGGGATATAAAAAAATACAAAAAAAAAAAAAAAAAAAAAAAATATATATATATATATATATATATATATATATATATATATATATATATATAATTGAATGGTCTGTATAGTGTATACTGTTAAAAATAATTAAATATAATATAAGCTTAAAAAAAAACATTTTTTTGGTTAATCACTTCTCTCTTTTTTTTATACAGTACTCTATCGAGGCAAGAGAAGTCTGGATTAGCAAATGGTATGAACACAATGAGTTAAAAAAAAAAAACGTCAAAAACAAAAACCAATTCATTTTGATTCTTTTTACACGCATAGAATAATATCTGATGCATCTTATTACCTGAGAGAGAGAGAGAAAAAAAAAAAGAGTCTATTTAGTTAAGTAGTGCATTTTGTTTTCTGGAGTATCTGATCACATCTGCATTTACACCTGAGCCTTTGTGAGCAGGGCAATAATTCACAAGGGTCACATTTCATCGGTATCAAAAGATGCCCACAAACAACGTAGCACCATTCAACATAACACAATACCCAGTAAAGGGAAACGCACTTAACACATAACAGTTTATTCATAGAGACAAGTCATGTTTTTTTGTTGTTGCCAGGTATAGAAGTATTTTTCCAGTTTCGGACATTCAGTAATTCGGAATCGCAACCGCAATACTTAATTAATCCTGTAGGGGAAATTGTTGGGTTGCGGACGCGAATAAAATATACATATTAAGTGGTATGTTAAGGGAAATGTAATAAAATGTGTATCACCACGGAAGTAGTTATTGCAAATGTAACAAATAATATTATTTTTACTGATATTATGATTATTATTTAAGGTTAAAACGCATAAGGAGAAATTTCGGGTATCTGTTCTTTATTAGTGCGGTACTTATTTTTCCGTCGACTTCCACTCTCACACACTTCAAAAAGAACCCTCGTTATTCCGTTTCATTCATCCATAGAGCGAATGCGAATGGATGAGATATAAACATGTACCATTCCGGCGGCCTATTGGTTTCCATCGCGACCTATACACGACACACAAATCACGTCACGCTCCGGCGAGGACGTCACCAGCGTTGCTCAAAAAAGCCTTAAAAGCGATTGTTTCCCCACTCGTTTATCGAACGGGTGCTTCCTCTTCGTCCTCCGCAAATGAAGATACATTTACGGCTTAAGATTTTGTCCTTTTTGTCCCCCCTTACATTACTTTTATACTTTGTTTATAAGTTAAACTGCTACGTAAGTCTTTTCTAGTATCCAGTTCTATTGCAGGAATGAATGGAAATATTTGTTTCATACCATATATAGTGTCACAAAAAATTCCTTTTATCCCACACAAAAAAAAAACAGACTGGAAAGAATAGCAAAGTAGCCTTCATAGATGTTTTTTCCTCACCCACAGCTTCATCTGGCACCAGACCAAAGAGCAGAGCTGCAATCGACTGCCTAAAAACCCCCTCCTCAATTCCAACACCCCCTTATCAAATGATTCAAATATGCATACACTACATAGGGACACATAAATGTTGGCGTGGAAGATCTCCTGCTATAAAGCGTAAACCATACTGACCTGATCGCACCCCCAGGCCTCCTCAGCACACCCACAAAAATCCTATGGAACAGCAAATGGCACTAAATGTGCAGTAGAATGGTCAAAAAAAATAGTGTTTGTGTCGTAAAGCTGGACGGAGAATGTTTTTTTTCGGGTTCAAAAGCATCCATATATATTCCAAAAAAAAAAAAAAAAGTAATATGCATGTCAGGAAGCATACGGTTGGCTTGACGTGCATGTTACATATATGTAATATAGTTCTTTTATTATGAGAAATGATTTGCACGTGATTCAGGTATCCCAAGATATTCTCAGGGTAATGGCCATTTCTATTGTGCTCTATTAATGCCAGAAATACCAGCTTGTTTATCATGGAGCGAAGCATGTTACAAAAATTTGCATATATATATATATATATGTATATATATATATATATATATATATATATATATATATATATATATATATATATATATATATATAATAAGAAAGCTCCAATTAAAGCGCCAAATGTCAAAGTAATGATTTGAGAGAACTTGTTGGCAATAATGCATGAACTGGCCAGATTTTTACAAACGTCGTTGTGCCTCCAAAGGAAACAATACTTTTAATTTTCCAGAAATGAAAATTAAATGATATCCTTTTTTTTTTTTCTTCCTTTGGATGTGAGAACAATATTTACCAATAAATTCATGAACATTCCTTTTTTTTTGGTCTTGTGTCTTATTAACACCACACATCCACGTTCATTTATTAATGCATTTATTTATCAAGGGATCAGAAATATAAATGAATAAAGAATAATCAGTGTTACATGGAATAAGGATCAGAATGTTTTGGGTTTTTTTAAGCCAAATGATGTATGAGGTCACAATGCATCAAGAATGACATCGTAACCACCATATTCTGATTTATGATATTATCCTGGCTTTAGGTAAAAGGCCGCATTGTCTCCATTTTGAGGCTAAC
This sequence comes from Kryptopterus vitreolus, assembly GCA_030449085.1. NCBI lineage: Eukaryota > Metazoa > Chordata > Actinopteri > Siluriformes > Siluridae > Kryptopterus > Kryptopterus vitreolus. The sequence goes on from JACRUU010000030.1 coordinate 2,464,157, forward strand.
TTATTGGAGATGTATGAATCATGGAAAATAGGGTTACGGTTGGTGGTGTAAGATCTGGTTCAATCAGAATGTCTAATGTATCTGAAAAAAAAAAAACTTGGAATATTTTGTTCCAGAAACTCGATAATTTGGGACACATAACAAAGGAATGAGACAGGTTGAATGAGACTACTTTAGTATTTCCACTTATAAAATGTCTAATAACTTCCTTTTTTCACTTTCAAAAGATCCATATTAAGGAAAAGGTCATCTTAGTCCTCAGCTCTAAGGTTACCATCTATGTTGCATTTAACGGGTTTCCCCACCTCCACCCCAGAGTTCATGGGGGGGTTTCCATTGGGTTCTCTCATTTCCAATAGGTTCCTCTCCAATGGTTTGAGGCTCAGTTTTCAGCCCGGGTTGCCGTCTATCTGACATGTCATAGGTTCTTCTTGTGTTCATGGAGGTTTATTTTGGAGCTTTTCCCATTTCTTGGTTTTCTGGAGTCTATCATTAACATACATAGGTTGACTGGATACTCTCAATCGCCCTCATGGGTGCCTTCATCTGGCATCTTATCTAGGCTTGGAAACATGTGCAATGAATGAATGAAAGCCTGGATTACTAGCGAAAAACCATATAGCATAAAATGCACGTAATATTAATAACTAGACATGGGACATTTCCTGTAGAAATGCAAACCTCGGCTCCGGGCACGACTCTAAGAACTCGGTGCGTTTAATATTTAGAGTTGATATTCATTTTCTATGGGAAAAATTCATCCCGGGTCAAAAAAAATGCATTTGCCCCGATTACCCATAATTCCCTGTGTTTTTTCGGACCGTGTGTCATATCAATGCAATGGCCAAAATTTTCCCTATTCATCTGTATGGGCCGGAATGATGAAGAATTCCCAGATTTCCGAGTGGGTCTGGGGTTCGAGAGTCATATGATCGCGATCTACTCCATCTCACCTAAGAGTGGATATTTCAAATGTGCATGTCGGGCAAATACGGGGCCGAACGGCGGAGCGCTTCATTTCCTCATTCATTCTCCATGGGGCCGGAATGTCAAAATTCCAAATATGTCAAAGGTGTAAAATATGATGCAGTATGATCTATCTATCTATCTATCTATCTATCTATCTATCTATCTATCTATCTATCTATCTATCTAGCTATATATTCATTCATTCATTCATTCATCTTCTACCGCTATATCCGATCTTCTCGGGTCACGGGGAGCCTGTGCCTATCTCAGGCGTCTATGGGCATTAAGGCAGGATACACCCTGGACGGAATGCCAACCCATCGCAGGGCACACACACACTCACATTCATACACTACTGACAATTTTCCAAGGTGCCAATCAACCTACCGTGCATGTTTTTGGACCGAGGGAGGAAACCGGAGAACCCGGAGAAAAACCCCCTGAGGCACGGGGAGAACATGCACAAACTCCACACACACATGGCCACATGGCCGAGACGGGAATCGAACCCGGATCCTGGCGGTGTGAGGCGAACGTGCTAACCCACTAAACCACCGTGCCCCTATCTATCTATCTATCTATCTATCTATCTATCTATCTATCTATCTATCTATCTATCTATATATATATATATATATATATATATATATATATATATATAATTGCTTCTTAGTAAACATAGCCACTATAGACCATATTCTGCAGGAGTCTCTTTCACCTTCACAGAGATTCTGATTGATCACACACACACACACACACACACACACACACACACACACACACACACACACACACACACACACACACACACACACACACACACACACACACACACGACACTACCTTATTCCGTAGTTTTGGATTCCCCGTTTTAGTTTTGTGTACTTCGGGTATATCAAAGTCTGTCAGCCCGAACGTGTATTCTTCAGTGCCCTCATGTTTTATTGTGCGCAGTGGTGGCTTCGGTGGTTTCCGGCCTATTGAAGATACAGTGAATGAACTGAAGGGTGAACGTCGGAAAATAGATCTTTTAAAGAGCACGGATTTTTGAAGAGGATCCACCAGAGGAACCAAAGCATAAAAGCATCTCTCCTTTCTCAATGGATTTGTGAAACATTCCAGGAATATCACACAGAAACTTGTGCATAAAAGCATTGTATGCAGTAAGTATTGTATGAACTGTGCAATAATAATAATAATAATAATAATAATAATAATAAATAATAACACTAGACATTTTCTGTGACAATGTGAGTGATCCTTGCCGATGCGAACCGCAGCTCATGGCGCGACCCCTTAAAGCCTGGTCTGTTTAATATATTTAGCGTTGACTTCGAAATGCTAGGTGTTTTCGGAGAGACGAGTGTTTAGACACCAAAAACGCCCATTTTGGGTGTTTTTTTTTCAGGAGGGCCCGGGGTGGGTCCGACTCCCGTCGATGTGCCAAGCGATTAGACATGTCACATGACCCTGTGTCGAGTTTCGCAGATTTTTCACGTTTGCGGCGACGTCATGCCATACTCCATCTCCGACCGACTCCATCTCACCTACGAGTGGATATGTCAAATGTGCATATCGGGCGAACAGCGGAGAGTCAAATTTCCCAATTCATTCTCTATGGGGCCGCGGATTTCCCGAAATTCCGAACGTGTGTGGGATTAGGGAGGTATATGACCGTGATCCACTCCGGACCCCCTACGAGTGGATTTGCCATATGTGCATGTCGGACGCTCACAGGCCTAACGGTGAGGCACGAAATTTCAACCCTACTCATTTTCTATGGGAAAAAATTCCCGCTTTTTGGCCCTGGGTTCGGAATTCCGCAGGGCGATTCCTTATAAAAGTAATAGCATACCTCACACCATCAGGCCGCACGATATGAGGTATGATTCGTGAGGATCGGACAAAAACTGCGGGGCGAGTTACGGCGGGCGTTACGAAAATGTTACCGAAGCGAGTGGGGAAGAGAGAGATTATAATAGTGATGCTTTTGCACACGTCACTAATAATAATAATAATAATAATAATAATAATAATAATAATCCTTTTCAACCTTGTATATCTCCTTCTAAGGGGAAGATGTACGTTTCCTGAATAGGTTCTTTGTTGCCCATACAGCCTAAAGGAAAATTTTCTCACTTTTTAAAACTTGGGTAGGTAACCAGAATGATCAAATTATCATCAAAGATGCCTTGTGTAATTTTGTATGATATAGAGTACATGTATAAAATGCTCACCATGTCATAAGTATTCATAAAAAAAAAAAAAAAAAAAAAACGTTGATATGAATGCACCCTTTCCAAAAGGAAGTCCATATCCTCTTTCCTATTGACTTGCTTCCTTCTTTTCACTGTTACGTACTTGGAGTAACTCTTTTATCCCTGGGCCATAAAAAGGCCTTTTGACCGGATTAAACAGTTGCCATAGGGGACGTCGAGGTGTGCGGAAAATGCAAAGGATACCTCTTTGTTCTAGAGATAAGTAGGGCAAAATGAAACATAAATGTTAGATATTGTGCTCTGTATCAATATTGAAAAAGGCAAAAGTACAATGTTTTACTTCTGGTGCCAGTTATACATGATATACATATACATTCATTCATTCATTCATTCTATTCTACCGCTATATCCGATCTTCCCTCGGGTCACGGGGAGCCTGTGCCTATCTCAGGCGTCTATGGGCATTAAGGCAGGATACACCCTGGACAGGAATGCCAACCCATCGCAGGGCACACACACACACACACACACACACATTCATACACTAGGGACAATTTTCCAAGGTGCCAATCAACCTACCGTGCATGTTTTTGGACCGGGAGGAAACCGGAGAACCCGGAGAAAAAAAACCCCCTGAGGCACGGGGAGAACATGCAAACTCCACACACACATGACCGAGACGGGAATCGAACTCGGATCCTGGCGGTGTGAGGCGAACGTGCTAACCACTAAGCCACCGTGCCCATACATATACATGCGCATATATATATATATATATATATATATATATATATATATATATATATATATATATATATATATATATATATATATATATATATATACATACATATATATATATATATATATATATATATATATATATATATATACACACAGTGGCGGGATGCGAACGACACGACCGAGGCAGTCACGAAACGCAAAAAATGTAACAACAAAATACGCCACATAGCCTCTCTCCATGGGGAGAACCTGCAAACTCCACACACACATGGCCGAGACGGGAATCGAACCTGGACCCTGGAGGTGTGAGGCGAACGTGCTAAACACTGTGCCCACTTATAATATTTCAGAATCAGATAATACATAAAATGGAAATAATGTAAGTTCTGTGCCGCCCGGGACCAATTGACCCACGGACGGGTACGGGTCCACGGCGCAGGGGTTGGAGAACCACTGCTTTACAGCACAGTTGAAATTCTTTCTTCACATATCAGCGTGTAGGGTCAGACATGATACCCACCCACCCCCCCTGCCCGGAGCACAGAGAGTTAAGGGCCTTGCTCAAGGACCCTATAGGAGCAGCTTGGCGATACCGGGCTTCGAACCCCTGACCTTCGGGTGCCTTAACCACTTAGCTACACCCCCTATATATATAAATGGAGCTGGCTGTGTACACAGGGGGAATTGTTACACTGAAAGGAAGTGAAGAGAAAAGTAAAATAAATAAATAAATAATGAAAAGGAAAGTTCTGATAAATGACTCTCTCAATACTTTTAGACAGATTTGACTGGACTTTCCTCGTCATTGTTTGTTTGGTAAAGTGTCCATATTCACTTCCATTCCCACTTTCCCCCACAGGCATTGGCACGGATTCTCTATTTTCCTTTTTTTTTTTTTTAAATACAAAGTGTTACGTTAAAAAAAAGGGAACATTGAGATACTCAAAGCTCCAGATGAATGTCCGGGTTGAGCAATAAATTTCCTTAACTGGACAGCCGCACATTGTGTAAGTATCGATTTGCACTCTGGTCCAAGGGCTTATAATTTTATGGCACAAAAAAAAATATACAAAAAATAAAATCAAACACAAAGGAAAAGGAAATGGAGACATGTGTGGATTCCTGGTCTGATATGTACAACTCGGTCCACTCGTGTTACTTTCTTTTCAGAGAAAAATGAATTGAGCTAATTAAGTGTTATTAAGCGATATATTTACAGCCGTATGTAATCCAGACAACTGTGTGTTTACCTGCTCTCTAAGCAACATACTGGATTTCTCCTCGACCACATTATAACACAGCAACACCATATCCACCCGTATTGGTGTCATTGCGAGTAAACAAGCTGCTCTGTTCAATTTGGTTACTAATTTTATCATCCATGCCGGGAAATTTTCTGCCGACTATATGGATTGAGATATTTGATATTAGGATAAGTTTAAAAAAGTTTTAAAAAATCTGGAAAAAAAAGAGATCCCGATGTTGAGGAAACAAATGCCCCCCCCCCCCAAAAAAAAGGAAAAAAAAAGTAAATCGACCCCATTTTACGACTCTCCGAGCGTTGTTCCTTTTGGCAAGGAAAAGCATCACTTTTCAGACATCCTAAACCAAACCCATGGCAACATCACACCGCGAGAAACGTAACACCTCCTCTATTAGAATAAATAAATAAATAAATAAATAAATAAGGCCAGTGTCATGCAGTTAAGCCTTATTTTTAAGCCGACTCTTGATGTCCCTGCCCTCTACCCAACCCACGGAGAGTCTCTCTTTCTACCTTCCCATGATACGATGTACACCCCAGGGCATCACTGGGAGTGACGACCCTGATTCCTGATTGGCCGTCACGCAATAGGTGTAACTTTGCTGCCTCAAAAGAATCCAGAGCACCCTTTGTATTGAACGAGCTCGTATAGAGCGAGCGGAAATCCCAGGGTTGTTTTCAAAGATGGGAACATTGAGAGAATTAGGATTTTTCATTTTCATCGCTCTGGCCCAGGTAACTGCAATCAAAACGCATGAAAATGCGAAACGCATGAAAATACGTGTGGATTGTTTTGTCTAGAATATGTTTGTTTGTTTCCTTCTGTCTTTTATAGATTAGGAACACTCAGACACAAGGTAGGTGAGCTCTTTCAATGATGATTTTGTTAGCACAATAACCTAAAACATGAACATTTCGGCGATAAAACCATCAGCCGTATCGGGGTTAGAACGATTAAATAGCATTCAAAATTAAGTCGTTGAAGTCTCGGTTAATAAATGCATTCTGATACTGGTTTCCAACTAAAACTCTATTGAAATAGTCAAAAAACACAATTTTAAAGAGGAAAAGTGGTCATTTAAGCGGCGAGGTAGGTATCGCTGGAGATATACATAGGACCCACATAAGCGCATTTATATTATATTTATAATTATATAACTATCAATATATAGAAATATCATATTAAACGCTTATTGCACTCAATACTTGAATTTGTTTATGTATTTATATTCCTTTTATATCCACCTCATTGGCTGGGCAATACAGTTGCATTTATAATACTCTAAATATGTCCATAGTCCTCGATTTATACACTTTCGACAAACGATTAAAAAAAATCTTTTAAGTTTTCTCGCACAATTTTCATTTTTCGTACCTACTGAACTGCTTTTCCGGCTCGGATTTTCCGCTCTCAAACCCACTGCCACCTACATATACACTCTAAAGTTAATAAATAACTATACTGTAAATTGCTCTGTTTGGCTAAATTGTCTACTTTGATTACATCATTTAAGATTCCCTAGTTACGATGAAGTTACGATGAAGTTCAATTTAACGATGGGGTCAATTTAACGCGTCTCCAAGGCCAAACCTACTTGCTCAGTCTGATATTTTATATTCTGTATTAGATTCCGATTTTATTTGTCACATGCACGTACATACACGGTACGGCATGCAGTGAAATGTAAATAAAAGACAATAAGTAGTAAAAAAGTAAAAAATAAATCAATAAAAAGAGATCTTATAGAAAAATATATAATATATTTAAAACAAAATAATGCACATTGTAAAATGTGAGGCGACCAGAGTAATAAAGTAAATTATTGTAAATTATTCATGCTAGTCTTGATATAGTACGGCCCCCGTGCCATGCCACATTGTTATAATCCATCGTAAGTGCTTTTGCCACTGAAAAATGTTATTTCTTAAAAATCTTTAAAAAAAATCGGTGTGCCAATTCTACCCCCAAATGAAGACTTCATTGCTAAATAGGGCTGGGAATATTGGACTCTGATTGATTATTTTGTATATTGTTATGGTTATTGTACATTATTATTATTATTATTATTATTGCTAAATCTTTCGTTAACGCAGACTGCACCAACGGCATCATATCCATCACGTCCCCGTCGGCGTCGTCACTGCTCGTTCAGTCGTCCCCCATCCTCGATGCCACCAACTACATCTTGGACCTGCGTGTGGTGAACATGAGCAACGTGGCACCTGTGGTGGTCACCATTTCAGCCTCGACCACATTGAAAGAAGTCTTCGGCCTGAAACCGGGCACTTTGTACACCGTGGTCCTCAAAGTGTTTCGCAGTTACAATCTTGTATGTTCGGATACAAAAACGGCGCGGACAGGTCGGTTAAGAGTGTGTGTTTGTGTGTGTGTGTGTGTGTGTTATGGATTTGCCCATACATACTATGGTGGTGAATCTTAATTTTGTTCTACTATTTTATTTCTCACCCAGTCCCGGACACTTCTCAGATAAACTCTGCACGAGGAATATCGAGTACAGCCATCACGTTACAGTGGGACCTGGTGGCCTCTGCAGATCAGTACTTCATCACGGTGAACTCCTCGATAACCAACGAGCGCTACAATCTCTCCTTCACAAACACCACCGCGGTCATCCAAAATCTGCGACCCATCACCTCGTACGACTGCTACGTCTTCACCTCCAACTCAGCCGGTCTGGGTGCCAGGAGCCGAGTGCGCACTGTCACCACGCGTGAGTCATCTATTACGTTACGCTTCTCACGTCGAGAACACTAGCGCAAAAGACTTCTAATATACGGTAAAAGAAAAGAAAATCCGTGGTAATATGGCCTTCCAAAAGTCCTCAAGTCTACATTTAGAAACGTTTCAAGCCGAGATCATTTCAAATGCAATTTATAAATCATAAAGCATCTAATGGTATTATAAAATAATCACTGTGGTCATATTTATCAACTTTATTGCAAATACTAGGCAGATAACTAACATAAGATAACCTGACAGAATGCCGTATGAGAGCATTCTCAAGCGATCTTCATAAATGCTCCAGATTTCCAATGCTAATGCACAATAGAGAGCAAATTTATTATTAAATGAAATGTGAATATATTTCTTTTTTGGATTCTCGCTTCTACCATTAGGGGGCGCCACAGCGGGGGGGAAAAAAAACATACAACAAATCTATTATGTGGATGGTCCTTACGCCTAATTTTGCCCTTCCTAAAGCAATATATAGACTGAACAATTGAGGGTTAAGTCGAGGGCCCACTAGTGGCAGATCGGCTGGGATAGAAACCTGCAAGCTTTCGGTCCAAACCCAATGCCAAGAACGGAGGATCTGAAACTGCATTTTGAGCTGTTCTCTCTGTATATTCGCTCAATTATATTACCAGGGGTCAGCCATGACCACCTGACCTCTCATTTCTCCATCTTCTTTCTCAGTGGTTCCGCCACCAGCCGTGGTCACAGTGTTACCCATCTCAATCCAGGCAATTCGGGTTCAGTGGCAGGCCGTGGACAAAGTCCTCCTGTATAAGGTGACGGTGACAGATTCCAAAGGTAACCTGGTCCTGAGCACCACCGTCTCCTCGACCTTCCTGGATGTGCAGAACGTGGTTCCGTGCAAGCTGCAGATAATATCGGTCTCTTCTGTGAACATGTTTCTTGATGCTGGAGAACCAAAGCAAGTGAACTATACCTCCAATAGTAAGTGTAGTGATAATGGGAGTGGGGTTGTTTGTGGTGGGGTGGGGGGGTGGGGGGGCGTGAATGAGTCCACCTGTCTTTTGTCTTTCTCTTTTCTCTCTCAGCTCTGGGTTCAGTCACTTCGGTGTCGACGGATTACAGCTGTGTGAGTGCGTCGGCAACGATATCGTGGGGGGCTGTGTTCGGTGCTGAGTCTTACCGGGCTACGGCTCTTGACCAGAAGGGTAGGAATGTGTCCTGCACCTCGTCTAGCACAACGTGCCAGCTCATCAACTTGAGTTGTGGCAAAGACTACATTGTGTGGGTCAGTGCCATTGCCAACAACTGTGAGAATGGAAGCAGTCCTACTGCATTCTTTCAGACAGGTGAGGAGACCTAAGATCATTAGATATCATTTCTGTCCGTGTGAAAGCAAAATCAAAGGGTACCCTTCAATCTTAACTTATACCCATTTAACATCAAAAGCTATTCATCAAAAAAAAAAAAAGCATGAAAAATGTTGGCTAACTTGAAATCCATGTGTAAGGGATGGGACTATCTGAGGTGCCCTTGCAATAACTAGATAGGACGCCCATGACTCTTCTCTTCTCAACAATATTCCTTTTGTGGCCACCACAACAGAACAAGCCCAGATTGTGTAACATGTGCTATCACGTAGTCTGTTTGCTGGTGAGACCAGCTATTCAATGTTTACTCCTGTTTCTCTCTCAAAAAAAAAAACACCCTCAGCACAGGAAGACAATGAGGTGGCCCTGGAGGATCATCTTCAGCTTCAGTCGTGTAGTCTATCTTACACATGCATCTTTTTTTCCACAAAAACAAGAGCTGGGCTTACAATGCACTGCGACAAGATCAGATCCAAAGCAAGACCCCTGGGATTGCTAGCTTTCGTATTGTTCGACTATCTTTAATTCTATATGGAAGCATTAATGTGTATCCACCACATACTCTCTCACAGATTTTATAGGCGTGCTTAGGGATTTCGTTTAACTCATGAATTCCAATTTGCTGATGTGTTGTGTAGAAAATATCGGCTTATATCCTACTATGTACTAATACATACATACATATATATATATATATATATATATATATATATATATATATATATGTTCTAATATATGTACTAATATCCAAACCCCTTGTGAGCTGGAAGCATGGAACAAATGGGCTGTAAAATTCACCTTTCGCTTGTATGTATTGCAGTACCATGTTCACCGGAGAATCTGAACCTTTACCGCGAATGCAGCAGCAACGTAATCATCTTCTCATGGGCACCGACGAACAATACCGTATTCTACAGGGCAAGCATGACAGACTCTACCGGCGGTTCGCAGGCTTGCATAACAACGGATACTTCTTGTTTCTTTACCGACACGGTGTGCGGGCGTAGCTACAGTTTCACTGTGTATGGTGTCAATGGGGAGTGCAATGCTCCAAACAGCCCAGCAGTGAGCATACAAACAGGTAACTACACAAAGGCATCTTTGAAACAAATGTACGCACGGCTATATAATGACATAAAAGTAACCCATACGCAGCAAAATCACCTGACAGTTCCTCTTCGGTTTCCTCAGCACCTTGCAAACCCTCAAACCTGATCACAGTGTCAGACTGTAAATCGGATATTTTGATGAGTTTTTGGGATGCAACAGATGGAGTGACACAGTACATCGTGGAGGGCAGAGGCAATCGTGGAAACGCAAGCTACGTAAGCTACTATAGCTGTACCTCATATCAAAGCAGTTGTGCCATCCCTGGAGTTGCATGTGGGGAAAGCCTGACGATGACGATCACTGGGTTTAATGCTGACTGCTACAGTGAGTCAGTGCTGGGTCAGGAGACGAATACTGGTAAGTCGCGGTGCGCTTTCCCAGAAGAGCGTTGAAACCTACGGATGGAGATTTGTTACCCTATGTTTGTGTGTCTTCAGCTCCCTGTGTGCCCCAGAACCTCTTGCCCATCAATGACTGCAGTTCAGACTCCATTACTCTTACATGGAGCTTGGCCAATGGAGCATTGTTCTACATTGCCTCAGTGGCAGACCCATTGGGCGGGCAATACAGTTGCAGTACAAGTAATCTAAATTGCCAGATTACTGGACTGCGCTGTGGGACAACATACAACGCCACCGTCATCTCCTCCAATAGCAAGTGCAACAGCTCTGCCAGCAAAGTGGTCACTGTGGACACAGGTAGATAACGACCAGATCCTACTTGTTCAGTAGTTTCAGACATCCGCAGATTGTCTTCTGTACAGTGCTGTGCTCGGTGGCAGCTTGGTGGTTAAGGCATTAGTGTCTAATCCCACCCCCACCACCACCACCATGCTGCCACTAGTGGGCCCTTGAGCAAGGCCCTTAACCATCAAATGCTCAGGGTGTCTGCGAAATGCATATGTAAATGTCCTTTTCCTGCACATGTTCTAAAGGTACACGATGCTGAAGGAACTTCCCTTTATTTTTTTGTTCTTCCTCCCAGCCCCCTGTCCTCCATCACAGGTGCAGGCCACGCTAGACTGTACTGGGAACCGCGTGCTGGTGAGCTGGCTGAGTTCACGATTTCCGGGCTCCTACATAGCCACCATGTTGGACCAAAGTGGAGTCCAGCTAAACTGCAGCACTGTGAACAGCAGTTGCTGGATTTCCAGCCCGAAATGTGGCCAGGTCAATAACATTAGCGTCACCTACAACAATAACATCTGCCGCAGCAAGAATTCTCCAATCGTTCGCTTGAACTCGAGTGAGTTGAGAGTAACATTGTGTGTTTTATACTAGTTTTCAGCAAGACTTTACAGTGACTTGCAGGTACATTGTGGATACTTACATGTCCTATCTTGTCTTTTGGTCAATGGTCTCCTATAGGCCTTGTTTTTGTTTTGCAGTATCATGTTTGATCTGTGAGTACTCACATGACACTATGATGTAAATTCCTCTCTTTTTGTATCCCGCACATGTGTCAGTTCCATGTGGGCCCCAGAATTTCGCTTCCTCTTTGGACTGTAGCTCGGGTGTTGTCCAGCTGACCTGGGACCCGACGTCTGGCGCTAACGGATATACCGCCAGTGTGGTTGCTTCCAGTAGTGGGAAACAGATGTTCTGTAACTCCACCCTTCCCAATTGCAGCCTGAGCTCCCTGTGTGGTGAATCATATGTGGCACAGGTCCGCTCGTATAATGGCACCTGCTTCAGCTTTCTCAGTCAGACAGTGAACTTCAAAGGAGGTCAGTGAATCACATGCGTTATATGTTATTATGGGCAATGACAACATTAGCTCTGATGCTATGGTGACTTGTGGAACGGGACACTATAGCTCAATGGTTAAGGCACTGGGTTACTGATTGAAAGGTCTGGGGTTCAAGCCCCGGTATTGCCAAGCTGGGCCAAAGCTTAATCCTCTGTTTACAAATGTAAATATTTGGTATATCAGTTTCACACCGGCTATAATCGCGCAAGCCTAATCTGGCAATCATACACACTGCTTTTTTGCTAGCTACATTAGCTCCAGTGTAAATCTGAAAAAGCAAAAGTCAAGCACAGTTCCTTTACATGCTGTTCTTTGTGACGTCTTGACCTCCTTAGTGCCATGTGCGCCAACCAATGTAACGGTTATGAAGACCTGTAATAGCAACACCACGGTGACATGGCAAGCCAGCCGTGGCGCTCAGTCATACAATGTCATAGCCTTGAGCAACAAAGGTCAACAGTCAACGTGCTCATCCGGCACACCCACCTGCAACCTGACCAATCTGCAATGTGGCCAAGTATACAGTGTCAGTGTGGTGGCCACTGACTCCTCGTGCTCCAGCATCCCGAGCCAAAGCGCCACACTGCAGACAGGTGCGGCCTTGAATAATCATCAATGCATGTTTTATAATCATTTTAACTGTCATAAATGCTTCATAAGGTATGCAATAAAATACTTCAAAAAGTATATAATTGCCTAGTAATTGACTGCTCATTACATGACTTCAAATATTCATATTTACATTTAAATATTGTAATAATAATAATAATAATAAATTTTTTTTCCCACACAGTCCCTTGTGCACCGTTGAACATCCGCAGCACAATCCAGTGCATCACTAACATAGTAACACTCAGCTGGGACGCAAGCCCTGGCAGCGTGTCCTACACAGGTAGGGCTGTAGGCTCAGACGGAAGTATCGTGACGTGTAACAGCACCTCCACAGGGTGTCAGTTCACTGGTCTGCGGTGCAGTCAGACTTACGCAATCAAATTGATGGGGAGCGATGGAACGTGTGTGAGCGCCGAGAGTGATACCTACACACAGTCTACAGGTAAACAGCTGGTATATATTATTACGGTATCGTTTTATTTAAAATGCTACCTGTATATAATAAGAATAGGTCGATCTCAAAACTTTGATTTGGTCCTTTGATGAATAATGTGAGTTCATTCTGTAGGACCCTGTGCTCCTGTGACTGTTTCCAATACCATCAATTGTGATACCAACACACTGAGTGTGTTCTGGACCCTAAGCCCCACGGCTCTGGGCTACAGTGCCCTCCTCACCCCCATAAACGGACTGGTGCGAGGCTGCACCTCGGACACCACAACATGTGTCATCTCAGGTTTACAATGTGGTGTGAGCTACTCACTTATCGTCCTGGCTGCTAACAAAGTGTGTACAGGACCTTCCAGCCCAAATCAGATCATCCAGGCGGGTAAATATCTCTATCAAACATCAAATGTCTGGACTGCCAGCTCATTTCTCTTCCTTGCTGCTATTCATTGTCTCTCTCCATCTTTCCTTGTAGCTCCATGCACTCCTGCCTCGGTGTCTGCCAACGTGGCATGTGTCAGCAACACAGTGACTGCTGCATGGGCTCAGGCAGTGGGTGCCCTGTCCTACACTGGTACGCTCACTGGCCAAGGCGGCTTCATCCGTTCCTGCTCTACCTCTGCCCTCTCCTGCGACTTCAGCAGCTTGTCTTGTGCGAAGACCTACACATTCCAAGTCCTTGCAAATAGCAACTGTAACAGCTCCACCAGCGCAATCGCCACTGCTACCACAGGTCCGTAAGCTTTCAGAAGCCCCACCAAGAAACATTGCACGACTTTGTGTTTATTTGTCATTCTGGCTTTTGCAGGACCGTGTGACCCCACTAATGTGAGCGTTCAGGTTCAATGTGGCTCTAGTTCTGTGAAAGTATCTTGGCAAGCGAGTGCTGGTGCCATTTCCTACACAGCCCAAGCCTTCCTGCAGAACCAGGCAGTCGCTTCCGATTCCTGCAGCTCGTCCAGCACAAACTGTTTGCTCGCGCAGCTGCAGTGTGGAACGTTGTATAACGTAAGCGTATTTGCTACTGATGGCACCTGCAGTAGCAGCCCCGTGGGGAGAACTACGGTGAGAACAGGTATGGGGAAAAAAAAAAAGACAAAATAAGGGAACATTTCAAGGACACAAGAGAAAACCTGTTTCCAAAAAGTGCATTTACATACTTCAAAATAGCCCGCTTGTGCAATACAATGCTCCCACTACTGAAATATGAAACGTATCACCTTCTGCAATTTGCGATAGATCTCCGCAATGGTGTCAAAACAGCGACCCTTGAGCTCGATATTCGGCAAGAGGGTGAAGGAAGCCAAATTTTGCGTGTAGGGTGGAGGGGCAAGTGAGATCATGTTTTCTTGGTTGACGGGGTGCATTGTCATAATGGAGCGTCCATTTTTGGTCTGTCCATGATCAAACCCCAGATGTGAGAACGCATGTGGTCAGAATAGCACTTGTTGCACAGCTCAGCAACAGTGTACACAGGGCAATGTCTTTAGACACGCTGACTTATCAAGTTTGGTGCTCCCTGTGACTGTAGTTGCAGCTTTGTTGGTTGCTAGGCTACAAAATTAGTATATTTAGAAGATATTTAGAACTAAATGTGGTAAAGACGTTGAAATGTAACTTTAAAAAGCTATGCAAATGTCATTCACGCTATATGTGGTTTTATTTCCCTGTAATCCCCCCCCCCCAGCCCCCTGCCCTCCTGTTCTGCAGGCTGTCCCTTCAAGCTGTATCAGTGACCAGACCTCGGTGTTATGGACCTCGGCACCAGATGTGCTGGATGTTACTATAACGGCCACTTCAGTACTTGGTTACACAGCAGCCTGTACATCTACTAATACCAACTGCACGATTCAGGGACTGCAGTGTGGACAGAGGTACACGCTGCAAGGCATCGCCCGTGGCCTCCTGTGTAACAGCACCCCCGGTGTTCTTCCCAACATTAATACGGGTAAAGTATGACAGCAAATACTCCTCAAAACAATATACTAATGCAAATTTTAACTAAAAAAAATCATCCGCAGAAAACCACAAACTGTTAAACGACTGACATTTACACCTTATACTGCTGAGGTAGTGGTACTACTAACAGATACTAACATATCTATGATACTACTGATAATTCCCACCCTTTTCTGGCATGAATACCAGTCAAATAAGTAGATGATATTGCTGGCATATACAACTGATTCTACTGATATACAAGAAGATATGACATAAGTCCTTATAAGCCATTCATAAACATTGATTGATTGTTAAAAACCCTTGGTCTTAATACTGTAAGTCACGATTGTGAACTTCCCTGCAGCTCCTTGTACTCCTGCGGCATTGAGCGTCAACTACACTTGTGGAACGAGCAACGGGGTGGTAAGCTGGAATGAAAGCCTGGGCCGGGACACCTTCATTGCTCGTATTCAAACTCAGGACCAATTGGACTCTTGCAGCACAAACCTGACACGTTGCTCATTCTCTTCCCTGCTTTGCGGAAGACTGTACAATGTCAGTGTCGTCGCTGTGGCAGGACAATGCAACAGTAGCGTCATAGCCAGGACCCAGATCCAGACAGGTAATAAAATGTCCATGCACTAACTTTACATTGATGCAGAGGGACACTTTTTGTAATCACAAGTTTGTGATTAAAACATTCGCCACCGAGTTACCACTTTCCTGACGACTAACATTCAGACAAGAACATGGGCAACTTCGTCAGCAAGCATCACTCACATTTTCTTCAGGAAATGTCCCATGTCTACTTTAATTTTTAATTCCACTCTTATTTCCAGCCCCATGCGCTCCTCAGAATGTGTCTGTCAGCCTGCAGTGCAGCAATAACACAGCGTCAGTGACCTGGGCACCTAGTCTCGGCGCCGTGGGATACAATGTCACGGCCATTGGACGTGACGGCGATGTCAAATCCTGCCGCGTCTCAAATACCAGCTGCCAAATACCCAATCTACACTGCTCGCAGACATATAACTTTGTAGTAACTCCATTTTCAGATGTTTGCACTGGGTGGCCAAGTAGTGCGTTCACCTTCAATGCAGGTACGTTCACACTCGAACAGGCTTCTAAACCACCACTATGATTATAGCAATGCTTGTCTGATTCTTATTCCTTGTTGGAATCAGGTCCATGTCCACCCACTGGAGTCCAGACATCTCTGCTCTGTCAAAACAATGTTGGCACTGTCAGTTGGATTGCTGCCATCAATGCTGAGAGGTACATTGCTTTAGCAGTAAGCACAGATGGCTTTAGGAGCAACTGCACCAGCAATGGAACCAGCTGCCAATTTCTGGACCTCTACTGTGGAAAGAACTACAGTATCACAGTCGTTTCTATACAGGGCACCTGCTGGAGTGACCCAAGCACATCTGTACTACTAAGATCAGGTAAAAAAAAAAAAAAAAAGAGCCATTTATCGCATTTCTGGTCAACCTTTGCTCTCACAAAGCTCACAGACAAATACTATTTTGTGCATGAATAAGACAATTACACTCTTTCCAACCAGTTGGTTGCCCCCCTTCCAACTTAAACGGAGTCACCAATTGCGCCACCAACAATATCACCGTCACGTGGGACGCAAGCCCTCGGCTAGGGGTCACCTACTTCCTGTCATCTCAGCAAGTGAATGGAACAAATTCCACTTTCAACACCATAGCAACGTTTATTACGTTAGGCCGTCTCCAGTGTGGCGTCCTCCTCACAGTGTCGGTTGCAGCACAGGATAACAACTGTCTCAGCCAGTACAGTGCACCAATACAGATCCGCACAGGTATGCCACATCATACTGGGGAGGTTACTTCTGAAGAATGCAGCGTTTTGTTAAATATTCTGTGCATTTTTGTTGTGCTTAGCTCCATGTGGGCCAACTGGTCTGGTAGCCTCGACTAGTTGTGGCACAAGTCTGGGGAGCCTCACTTGGCTGGGCGGTCTTGGTGCCCTCTTTTACACTGCGTCCCTAATTTCCGACGATGGCGATTTCATTTTCTGTACATCCAACGCCAATAACTGTCAAGTTAAGCTGGACTGTGATAACATATATACAGTTACAGTAACATCTTCCACTGGGCTCTGCAACAGCACTACAAACAGCAGCACCCAACTGATCTCAGGTAGGCAAGTCATATAACCGATTTGCATTCATAAAAGTCATATATAGCACATTGCTGTTGTGTTTTGTAAGGCTATACACTAGAAAGTTTGGCAACAAAAAGTGGCATATTTGTTTCTTATTTCTTTGTGTTCTCTGCAGCACCGTGTCTGGTCAGCAATATAACAGCTCAGGTGAACTGTACTACCAATTTATTGGCAGTGCAATGGATCACTCTTTCTGCTAATAAAACCTTCAGAGCACAGGCTATCAGCACTGACGGCACACGCTTTTCCTGCACCACCAACACCACTTCTTGCACCATCCCGGGATTAAAATGTGGCAGCACTTATGGCATTGCTGTGACCTCCATCAACAGTCTGTGCACAGTCCAGGCTACTGATTTACTAATACAAACAGGTATGGACTTGAAGAAATGCAAGGATGGGGTTTTAATCCAGAGAATCTGGTTGATCATGGGCTTCTCATATTCTTTCCCAACAGCTCCCTGCAAAGCTGAGAACCTGTCAGTGTCTCTAGAGTGCAACACCAGCATAGCCACAGTATGGTGGAACAGCACTGGGTTGGACCAGTCCTACAGTGTGTCAGTAGTGAATTTTACAGGGGGAGTGGCGACGTGTAGCACCAAAGCGTCAAACTGCACTTTCAACCAGTTTCAATGTGGAGAAGCATACACGGCCACTGTTACCGGGGTGACGCAAAAGTGTACCAGCCAGCCGAGCACTTCTGTGGATTTCAGCACTGGTAAGCACCACAGAGAGAGGCAGATGGTGATGACGGACCTGATACTGTGACACAGTAATACAGACACTTTGAATACTTTGAATGCTATTACATTGTACTTTGTTGCCTCCAAAGGTTTTACCATTGTTTATTTTACGTAACAACAAAACAATAAAAGTGATTTCACTGGATGCTGTGAAAGTCCTTTTTTTTTTGTCTCTTTCAGCTCCTTGCACACCTACCTATGTCAAAGTTAAGTACGATTGTGCTTCTTCAATCACCGTGGTAACGTGGGACATAGCCCGCGGAGCTGAAAATTACATTGTATATGCAGTGAGTAGTCAAGGATATAGGACCAACGTTAGCACCCCTGATACCACCTGCAATCTCAAAGATCTCAGTTGTGGACAGGACTACAGCATTAGAGTTATTGCTGAGCGTGGTGGTTGCAGGTCTCTGCAAAGTCAACCCACCAATGTTTCTACAGGTACTGAAGATGAACACGGGGCAATAAATCCCTTTACAACACCCTTTTCTAATCTGTTTCTGTGACATGTTGACGTTTTTATTTTACATTTTTCCAGGTCCATGTCCTCAGTCCGGTCCTCGTGTTTTGTTGGACTGTAGCGTTAACTCTGCTGTTGTTTCCTGGACACCTGGAATTGGCCTTCTATATTACAATGTCTCTGCGAATGCCCAGGATGGGAATAGCTATGCGACTTGCAGCACAAATGGAACGTCCTGTAATGTGACTCAACTGCAGTGCGCTCAGACCTACCAAGTCAGTGTCGCTGGTCAGGGGAACATTTGCCCTAGCCCTGCCCAGGGGTGGGTGAGCACAACTTCAGGTAACTAGCCTTTCAAAAGTCAAGGTAAATGTTAAATGTTACATTTTTCCTTGGATAAATCTCTTTTCTATTCCTGTAATTGCAGGCCCATGTCCGCCCAAAAATGTGTCTGCCCAGGTTCCTTGTGATTCAAACATTCTGACAATCTCCTGGCAGACATCTCAGGGTTCGGTCTCTTACCTGGCTGTCGCTCAAAGCGGCACGGGACAACAAGTTAATTGCAGCAGCAATGGCACAACATGTAACATTCCCGGACTCCAGTGTGGACAGTCATATGAGGTTTATGTGTCAGGAGTGGTTGGAACGTGTATAGGACCAAAGAGCCAGAGCCAGATTGTCAAAACTGGTGAGTTTTTAAGATACCATCGCCTTTCTCCAATAATGAACGCTTTATGCAGTCATTTCAGATCAATTATACTGACATCTGTTTAACCTTGTCAATGCAGCTCCTTGCGTGCCCCAGAGTGTCCAGGCAAACCTGGCTTGCCAATCAACAGTACTTAATGTTACTTGGCAGCAGATTGGTGACGCCACACAATTCAGAGGCATAGTGGACACCCCATCTGGTCAAATGGCATTTATAGTTACAGGCAGGACCTTCTTCACAGTGCCCAACATTCTCTGCGGCCTGACGTACAATGTGACAGTGGTGGCCCAGAATGATAAGTGCAACAGTAGCCGAAGTTCTGTACAAAGTGCCGTCGCAGGTAAGCACCCCCCTCCCACCCACCATTAGATCAGTATGCAACTTCTGCAAGGAGACCTCTGTGTGGAAAGCGTTTCCACGTGTGCCCGTAGAATGGGCAGCTTATACATGTGGAAAGGCTCCATCAGTCGTGAACGCATATATATATATATATATATATATATATATATATATATAGGTTTTAGAGCATCAAATGCTTCTATTAAGAAAATGTCTTTTCCAAGCCTATTACAAACCTAGAATCCTCCCTCAAACACATATGGTGCAACATTATTCTCGTCCCAAAACCTCAACAACTGGTCTCAGTTCTCAGGTGTTTGATGCTACACTTGTAATAAACGTAGTCCGGTCACAAGTTTTTTTGAGGTCAAATTCAAAATGCCCCTTTTTTTTTTTTTGGTGTATATATATATATATTCTCCATTTTGAAAGTTTAATATGTGTGTGTGTGTGTGTGTATCTCCAGCCCCATGTCCACCTCAGGCGATCAGCGCAACTATAAACTGCACTACCAACACAATCTCTGTGAACTGGACCTCCAGTGTGGTTGGTGTTAACTACATGGTCCAGGCTGTCTCTTCCAATACCTATTACACCTGCAACAGCACAAGCTCCTCCTCCTGCAGCATCCGCGTGCCTTGCGGCGGAACATATAACATTTCTGTAATACCAAGTCAAAATGGCTGCACTGGAGTCAGTTCATCTTCTGTAACGGTTCAAGCAGGTCAGTGTATTTTAGACTTCTTGAAAACTTACTATTACAGAAAGGCCCTTTTTACGCATTATGTGTGCATATTTTTCTAGCACCATGTGTCCCTACCTTGATGAGTGTTGATATTGACTGCCTGTACAACTCGGCCTGGGTCACATGGAACACATCGGCTGGAGCACAATCATACACTGCCGTGGCAACAGACAGCGACGGACGCCTCTTTCAGTGCAACTCCAGTACCACCATATGCACCATATCCGGATTACAGTGTTCAAGGAATTACACCTTTGGCCTCACAGCTACAAATGCACGATGCAGCAGTGGTCTCAGCAACACCATACAGGCTGAGACAGGTGCGAAAGGGAAGACAGAAAGTGTCCCAATGGTTTTATTTGTAGAGCTATATGCCGTTATGCATTATCCTATCATTTCTGCTCTCTTTCTTTAGTTCCTTGCGCTCCTACGGGCGTGAACGTGTCAGTGGGGTGTGATTTGGGGACGGTGAGTGTGCAGTGGTTGCGAAGTGTTGGCGCTATCGCCTACAAGGCCACACTCCAGCCAACGTCGGGTAATACTTCCTGCTGTACTGCTCTGAATGGCAGCACTTCCTGTGATGTCACATCTCTCCCTTGCGGCCAGTCATACATGGTGACCGTCATTGCTGTAGGACGAACCTGTAACAGCTCTCAAAGCGTAGCCTTAATGGTACAGACAGGTAACCTGCTTGCACAGACATCTACTCTTTCTTATACTGTATTTTCAGGACCGTACCAAGTGCATACTGTAACATAAATCAAGGACTACAAATTTACATGATGGAAATAAGTAAACACCATCAGGCACTTGCACACCAAAAGTCTTTCTAGAAGATAATAATAAAATCTCGTTAGCTTGTTCTTCAATGGGTACCACATGGATGGTTTGTACTACAGTTCACATAGTCAAGTGTTACTATGAATGTTTATTGCTTCTTGTTCCATGCACATGCAGCGCCATGCCAGCCACTGCGCCCAAATGCCACCGTGGGCTGCACTGATAACGTAGCGAATGTGACGTGGATAAACAGCATGGGCGGTCAGCTGTACACAGTAAGTGCAGTGAGCGTCAACGGAACGGCCACAGACAGCTGCAGTGGCTTTGATGGATCCTGCAGTCTCAGAGGCCTGGCTTGTGGCCTGCAGTACACGGTCTCGGTGGTGGCGCAACACACCTCCTGCCGCAGCCTGCCGAGTCCCACAACGCTCATCAAGACAGGTGAGAGAAGTCCCCGGATGCCACCGGAGGACACATTTGTTCTAGTTGTGTATTTTTCATCAGTCCTACAACCTTGGAGGATGTAACGGTCCTTTTTTGTATGTGTTAAAGTCAGTAAGACTGAAGGTACCAAAACCATGCGGCGTTTGCTAGTACTATATTACAAATCACAAGATTCCCTGCCTTCTTCGCGGAGTTAGAGGAGGCATCACCATTGTAAAGGCCATTCCTTCTTCACTTCAACTGAAAAAAGCCTCCTTCACAACCACTAAACGCTGATTTTCCATACCAAAAAAAGGGTTCTAATGGGTGTCTCTCTTTGCTTCAGTACCATGTGCTCCTCAAAACGTCAAGCTGACCTTGGACTGCAATTCCCGCAACCTGACCGTAGGCTGGAGCAAGATCTCAGGAGCTCTAGTTTTTACAGCCACTTTGAGGAATAGCCTTGGTTACTTTACGACCTGCCAGAGCCTTACTGATCAGTGCACTATTAGTGGCCTGGCCTGCGGAACGGCGTACCAGACAAGTGTGATTGCCTCGGATACCTCCTGCAGCAGCCAGCCCAGCGCCAACCAAGTCACGGATGCGAGTAAGAAACGTACAAACATCACACGGAGTTTAGGAGTAACCATGATGTTCAACATGTTGGTGCAATTGATGTGGTACAAGAGGAATAAAACATTTTCAAAGTAGCTGTCTTTGCTACATATCACTTGTTTGTGAGTTCAATCCAATTTCGCTTGAGAAAGTCTTCATTGTTGTTGTTACAGTCCCGTGTGCTCCAAGTAATATCCGAGCTCAGATGGACATTCAGATCAGCACAGCCGTGCTCTCGTGGTATTTGGGTGCGGGCGCATTGAGGTACAGGGTCAGCGCGGTAAGCAGCCTTGCAGGAACCACCGTCTCCTGCGACACTAATCAGACCAACTGCAACCTGATCAATCTGTTGTGTGGCGACAAGTACAATGTCACAGTCCAGGCTGTGGGAAGCCTCTGCAATAACTCCGCCTCCATGGGTCAATTCCTTCAGACAGGTGATACTTCCATCATTAAACTATAAAAGACTATACCCTCATGCATTTATTATAATGATAGTAAGATTTAAATAATAATAAGGTTTATTTTGCGGTCTCAGGGCCATGTGTTCCCAGGCTTGTCAGTGCTACTTACACACCACCCGTTGCTCTGCTCCTGTGGGACACGGCTCGAGGCGCTGACAACTACACCGCTCAGGCTGTGTCACAACAGGGCTTCCAGTCGTCCTGCTCGACCCGGGACACCTCGTGTGTGCTCTACCGTCTGAACTGCAGTCAGATTTACAGCATCACTTTGACTGCCTACAGCAATCTCTACCAGGATGGGGTCAAATCCAACACTCTTACACTCACCACAGGTGCGGGTCTGACACAAACGGGAACGCAAAGATAAAGATTTCGAAATTGGGATGGGTCTATTTATTTTAATGGAATGGAATTAGTCAATGGCTATCAATCTACACACATCCATCAATGGAATTTGAGCTATACCCAAGAAGCTATGATGGTCATATACTGTATAATGAACTTTAATAACAACCATGCAAAGTTAAAGCTGAGATGTTTGACATATCATAAAGCCCAGGACCATCAGTAATGAGGGAACTATATTGCAGCACCAGAACACTATAAATGTCCCTCAAAAATGACAGATGACTGGTAAGCACTGCCAGACGGAGGCCAACTGTAACACTGAAAGTGTTTCACCAGTTCCATTAGAACCACTGCATGACAGGATGAAAAGAAAGTAACTATAAGTAGCCATGAAAGGGTAGAATGCTTGAACAGTGCAAAATGTGCCGTTGGTAATTTCATTAATCCAAATAAAGCTAAACTGAAATATACAATGTGTCTTGTAGAGCCATGCCCTCCTAACATCTTGACAACCCGGGTAGTGGGTGACCGTGGGGACGTGACATGGGAACCAAGTGTCGGGGCTGTGAGGTACACGCTCGTGCTGGAGGGGCGGCGGGGTGACACCCTGTACTGCCAGTCCAGCAATACATTGTGCAGTGTGCCAGGACTTCTGTGTGGGACAGTTTATGTTTGCCGTGTTACAGCAATCGGCCTCGGTGGCAATAGCTCGAGCAGCGTAGGTGCCCTGCTCACGACAGGTTAGTGAGATAATACAAGACATTCACCTACCATGTTGTCCGTCAATTAAGTCCGTCATTACCGATTGCCTGACCTTCTTGTATTACAGTCCCCTGCCTGCCAGACCCTAACAGCTTTGTTGTAGCAGTGCAGTGTACAAATAATTCTGTAAATGTTAGCTGGGCCTGGAGCGATGGAGCCACATCCTATGAGCTCACTGCTACTAACAGCAACTGGGACCAACTAAAATGTGCCACAGTGACAAACACCTGCAACATTACAACCCTGGACTGTGGACAAACATACAATCTCAGTTTAACCGCCTTCAATAGTGCTGGTTCTGCTAGCCTGGATACCGGCATCAGCTTCCAAAGCCGTGAGTCTTAAGTCATTTAAGTAAGGAATAAAACACTTAGGGGGTGTGGGGTTATAGCATATCAGTGTCCAATAATGCTACAAACAGATAATTGTACACAAATGTAAAGAAGCTATATAACGCACCATTTATCGCATACAATGTTCTTCTGCTTCCGATGTCCTCCAGGACCCTGTGTGCCAAAGTACGTGGCGGCGACCCTGCAGTGTGGCACTCGCACGGCTGTGCTGAGCTGGGAAAAGAAGCCGGGAGTCCTGTACTTCCTGGGCACTGCCACTAACCCCAAAGTAGCTGCTGTAACATGTAACTCGACTATAGACAGTTGCAGCTTGAGTGGACTGCAGTGTGGCATACAGTACTCCCTAAGTGTTAGAGCGTATACCAGACAATGCGGGAGTGATGTCAGTGCAAGTGTCAACATCACCACAGGTCTTTCTCTTCCTTTTACTCTCTCTCTCTCTCTCTTGTCTTCTTATTAATGTCTTCAGTCCAAGGAGCTTTAACCATTCGACCTCTCTTTCAGAACCCTGCCAGGTGCAGAACCTCACTGTGACCGGATCATGCAACAACAATTCACTCCAACTGAACTGGTCTGTTGCCACCGGTGCACTCTTTTACATCATCTCCACCGTGGGAAATCTGGCATACTCCAGCTCCTTGCTGAGCCAAGTGCCCGGTTTGCAAGTGGATGTACCTTGTGGCCAGAACTACAATTTCAGTGTGTTGGGGAAAAATGACCAGTGTTACAGCCTCACAAGTGCCACTGCCAAGTTTACAACTGGTACATCATTATTGCTTTATACATATTATTATTATTATTATTATTATTATTATTATTATTATATTAATGATGCTTGCAAAAGCAGCACTATTATAATCTCTGATTTGGCTTCGCTCAAATTTCGGAGCGTAACTCGTCCCGCAGTTTTTGTCCGATCATCACGAATCATACCTCATATCGTGCAGCCTGATGGTGTGAGGTGTGCTATTAGTTTTTTAAGGAATCGCCCTGTGGAATTCCGAACCCGGGGCCAAAAAGCGGGAATTTTTTCCCATAGAAAATGATTGGGGCCCAAATTTTCGTGCCTCACAGTTCGGTCTATGAGCATCCGACATGCCCATATGGCAAATCCACTCATAGGGTGTCTGGAGTGGATGACGATCATATACCTCCCAAACCCCCACACATTCGGAATTTCGGGAAATCCGCGACATTCCGGCCCCATGATTCCCCCCAGGTTTTTGGTATCTAAACACGCTCCGAACGAGCTAGCATTTCAAAGTCAACGCTAAATATTAAATGGACCAGGCTCTAAGTGGTCGAGCCCGGAGC
The DNA here is from genome assembly GCA_030449085.1 of Kryptopterus vitreolus. Classification (NCBI taxonomy): domain Eukaryota; kingdom Metazoa; phylum Chordata; class Actinopteri; order Siluriformes; family Siluridae; genus Kryptopterus; species Kryptopterus vitreolus. The sequence goes on from JACRUU010000030.1 coordinate 2,489,549, forward strand.
TGCGGCCTGCATGTCTAGTTAATATTATTATTATTATTATTATTACACTCCAATTTGTACTTCATATATAAATGTATGCAATAAAAAAAATACAATTTTGGACTAAAGTCATTGATTTACAATATCCAAGAGAGATGACACACGTTTTCTGTAAATCTTGTTTCTTTTTATATAGCCCCGTGTGTGCCAACTGCTGTGCAGACCTTCATTCAATGCGAGGACAGCATTGCCTCTGTCAGCTGGCTCAACAGTGATGGAGCGCTATATTATACTGCCGTTGCCAAAGGACAGACATTAGGCCAAACTAGCAATTGCACCACCAATACCACGATATGTTCTTGGAGTGATCTGTTGTGTGGTGAAATATATATAGTCAGAGTCACTGCCAGCAATCTGTACTGTAGCAGCGCCCCTAGTGACAACACCACCATCCGCATGGGTAAGACAAGTTACAACCCCCTCTGTTTGCTCAACATTTATCTGCAGAAGCTTCTTTTACCCTGCAGCTATAGATCAACTAAGCTGTGTTTAAAATGTATAATAAGGTTCTAATCAAATGCATGACTGTCCTTTACAGCTCCATGCATACCAAAGATTTTAAGTGCCAATTTTGACTGCGGTGTCAGGGTAGCATCTATAACCTGGCAGTCTAGTCGGGGCACTCAGCTATACGTAATGACGGCTGACAATAACTTTAGCCCGCTGGTGGGGTTAACCACCAACATCACCACTGCTCAGCTTTCTGACCTCCAGTGTGGACAGCAGTACTCCATCAATGTGGCAAGTGTGGGGCAAGGGTGCAGGAGCAAACCAAGCAACAGCTCCGTCTTGCAAACAGGTGCGCATAAACACACCAACATGACTGAACACCGATATTATATTTAATAGTCCAAAGTGCCAAAGTAGCCTTTGCAAAATGTCATGTTCCATGTAACTCAGGGTGATGGTGTGACGTTCAAAATGTCCCAACATTTTTGCATAGAGACTGCCGTAAAGATTCAAGGATCTAATTAAGTATACTGGTAGTCCCTACTACTTTTGTTTAGGCTGTAGTTCCTGGAAACCTGTTTAGTTCTTTGCTATAAAGTTGTCTTTATTTGCAGTGATGATTTTGGTTAAACACAAAGACCATGCCGTGGAGTTAACACACACCCGTCTCCCTTTGCAGAACCATGTCCTCCTGCCGCTGTCTCCACTTCTGTGGACTGTCTCTCCAACATTGTTACAGTGACCTGGGCTATATCAAGTACCGCCGATAACTACATCGCCAATGTGGTGGGTTCGGATGGCAGCGCCACAACGTGCATGTCCTTGACCACAAGTTGCGGCATTGCGACACTGCAGTGTGGGCAAAAATACAACGCCAGTGTAACTGCATCTCGTGCGCTGTGCAGATCGAAACCCAGTGTGCAGACGTATCTCACCACAGGTCAGAACATTACTGTAAAACCGTTGTAAATGTCGCTCAAAGGTTTTTAACTTTGGTTGTATCACATTATGGTATTGTGAATTTAAGGCATTTTAGGTGGGGTTGTAAGTAGTAGAATCTCGCGATATTAAGGTGGTATTGTTCAATCCTATGTCCAATAAATAACTCCAATATGCTCTTGTCTTTCCTCAGTCGCGTGTGCACCCCTGAGCCTAAATGTCAACATTTCTTGTGAAGACAACACAGCCACACTCTCCTGGTCTCCCAGTAATGGCTCGCTGTGGTACTACACCACTGCAGTCAATGCACAAGGGGACAAACGACAATGCAACACCACGAGCACTTCCTGTATTATCACGGCGCTTCAGTGTGGGGCAGTTTACAACTTCAGCGTGTATGGTTCAGACGGAGTTTGCAACAGCCCGCGCAGTCCGCTAGTACTGAAGGCAACGGGTAAATAAGATTCACAGGAATGCACCATTGGAAAACTTTCATATATGCAGTAGTCCAAAGCTTATTGTGAGCCTAAATGTACCATAAAGTCAAAGACTTCTGAGAGTGGGGGGGGGCAGACTTATGTTTGACTCTGTTATGTTGGATTAGATACAGTGGGCAGGTAGTAGGACTTGCCAGACCTTGCTAGATTACATGTGTAAATGAAAGAGAATGTTGGCAAAGTCTTTAGCAATCAGCTGCCCATTAAAGTCATACCCTGAGCCGAAGGACAGAGTTGGCATGTCTTGCACTAACCCCAGTGTATATCCTGTTCTCTCCTTAGCACCATGTACACCTCAGAGCCCGAATGTGCTCCTTTCATGTGTAAACAACACAGCCAAACCCTCATGGACCTCCAGCAGTGGCTCGTTGTGGTACTCCTCTTCGGCCATCAATGCACAAGGGGACAATCGTCAATGCAACACCACGGGCACTACGTGTACCATAGTAGGTCTTCAGTGTGGATCACTTTATAACTTCAGCGTGCAAGGCTTAGATGGTGTCTGCAGCAGCCCCCGCAGTTCAGTAGTGAGGAATGCAACAGGTATAATCACGTTAATGGGAGCTTAAAAAGACAAATGTTTTTTTCCATCTCTAACACCATTCTGCTCTGTCTTCAGCACCATGTGCACCTCAGACCTTGAATGTGTCCGTGTCATGTGACAACAACACGGCTACACTTTCCTGGTCCTCCAGCAGTGGCTCGTTGTTGTACTATGCATCAGCCGTTAACAGCCAAGGAGACACTCGCCAATGCACCACCACAGGCACTTCTTGCACTATAACAGGGCTTCAGTGTGGAGCGTTTTATAACTTCAGCGTGCAGGGCTCAGATGGAGTATGCAACAGCACCAGCAGTCCCGTAGTTCAGAAACCAACAGGTAAGAAATAAGGAACACTATACTATTTTGATGTGTAGAGTAAGAGGACCGAGATGGACCATTGTTCTTTAACTCTATCCTCAGCTCCATGTACACCTCAGATCCAGAACGTGTCCCTGTCGTGTGACAACAACACCGCCACACTTTCCTGGTCCTCCAGCAGTGGTTCGTTGTCGTACTCCGCTTCGGCCATCAACGCCCAAGGGGACAATCGTCAATGCAACACCACAGGCACTTCGTGTTCCATCGCGGGGCTTCAATGCGGGACGGTTTACAACTTCAGCGTGCAGGCCACAAATGGAGTATGCAACAGCTCCCGCAGTGCAGTAGTACAAAAAGCAACAGGTGAATAATATTGATAGACTGGCCCTTTTAAAGCATTCAAACCCTTGACCAATGGACAATGGACTTCAAATGTGTTTCTTTAACCTTAGAATTGTTCTGCTTTATCCTCAGCTCCATGTGCACCTCCAACTCTGAGCGTTTCCTTTTCATGTGCAAACAACACGGCCACACTTTCCTGGACCTCCAGCAGTGGTTCGTTGTCGTACTACGGCTTAGCCGTCAATGCACAAGGAGACAATCGCCAGTGCACCACCACAGGCACTACTTGTACCATCGCAGGGCTTCAGTGTGGAGCGTTTTATAACTTCAGTGTGCAGGGCTCAAATGCAGTATGCAACAGCACTAGCAGTCCCGTAGTACAGAAAGCAACAGGTGAATAAGGAACGAGCCCATAAACAAACACAGAACTTGACGTATTAGAATCAAACTCTCAGCGAAGAGATATTTCCCTCTAACTTGTAGCATGTGTGCTGTTCTATTCTCAGCTCCATGTGCACCTGAGAGACTGAACGTGTCCTTGCCATGTGATAACATCGCCACACTCTCCTGGTCCTCCAGCAATGGCTCATCGTGGTACTCCGCTTTGGCGGTCGGCACACAAGGCGACAGTCGTCAGTGCAACACCACGGGCACCTCCTGTACCATCGCAGGGCTTCAGTGTGGATCGGTTTACGTGTTCAGCGTGCAGGGCTCAGACGGAACGTGCAACAGCACCAGTAGTATGACAGTGCGCAAAGCAACAGGTAAAATAAAAAAACCTTTACCCTTTTGAACCCTTTAGCAGTTGGAGAGAGCTGAAAGGTTTTGTTCAAACCCCAGCATGTGTGCTGCTCTGTCCTCAGTTCGATGTGCACCTCAGAGCTTGAACGTCTCCTTGGTGTGTGAAAACAACACAGCCTCACTCTTCTGGTCCACCAGTGACGGGGCGGTGTCATACTTCGCCTCGGTCATTAACGCGCAAGGGGACAATCGTCAGTGCAACACCGTAGGCACTTCCTGTGTGATACCAGGGCTCCAGTGTGGGACCGTTTATAATGTCAGCGTGCAGGCCTCAGATGGCGTTTGCAACAGCTCACGCAGCGTATTAGTTCAGAAAGCAACAGGTACCTACACACAGAACAGCTTGTTCGAGTCACACTCTTAATGGTCGGCTGTCCTTTTCTTTAAGCTTATCACGTGTGCTGCTCTGTCCTCAGCTCCCTGTGCATCGCAGCTTCTAAATGTTTCCTTGTCGTGTGCAAACGCGGCAACACTTTCCTGGACCTCCAGCAGTGGTTCACTGTTGTACTACCCCTTAGCGGTCAACGCACAAGGAGACAGTCGTCAGTGTAACACCTCAGGCACTTCCTGCACCATCGCAGGACTTCAGTGTGGCACGTCGTATAACTTCAGTGTGCAGGGCTCAGACGGAGTGTGCAACAGCGTCCGCAGTCCAGTTGTGCAGAGAGACATAGGTAAAGAACCTCCTTGGGAATGGACCTCCCCAATAATATAATGAGGGAGTGTTGGAGTATGCTTTTAGCTCCACTACCATCTTCATGTATCTACCAACAGATGTTTTGCTTGCACTATAAACAGACTTCATAGGGGGTAGCTCAGTGGTTACAGCATTGGGCTCTGGATAGAAACCTGAGTTCCAGCCGAGCTGCCACCACTGCGCCCTTGAGTAAGGCCAAGCCGGTATAGATGGGGAGGATTGTGTTAAGAAAGACAAAAAAAGAGAGAAAATTTGTATTTGCTGACCATTCCCTGTGGCGCCCCCTAATGGGAGAAGCCGAATGAAATGAAATCAAATCGTAATGATATATTGTTTTGTTTCAGATGTGTAAATGAAAGCATATCTAGTCTTTAACTCTCTCTGCCCCACACAGCGCCGTGTCCCCCAGCTGTTATAACCAATGTCACTCATCAATTTGGAAATGACTCTCTGGTGTCAGTGAGCTGGACCCCTGTGAACTGCACAGCTAACCAGTTCCTGGTGGAGTTCACTGGCACGTTTGTGAATGGCGATCTTGCGCAGCTGAGCTCCTACTGGTCGGAAAGGCCATATTTTGAGTTCTTTGTGCCATGTGGCCTCTCCTACACACTGGTGGTCACTTCTAGGAGTGGAGCTATTACCGGAGTACCTTCTGCGCCTATCTATGGATCTACAGGTGCTGTTTTTATTTATATTAAAAAATTATTAAAATGCAAAGTACCATTAAACCGTGTGCATTTTTACTATTAATGAATTCTAACTGCAAACTTTCCCGGGAAACATTCTTTTTTTCCCTTTCTTTTAACTGCCCGAGCAAAAGCACAAATTTGCAAATCAGCACGAATGAATACAAATATGTGTAAATGTGGCAAAAGTTAGCCATAGCAGTTTGTAGAATTTAGGACCGACACAAACCCAGTGGTGCAGAGACTTTGCTAGTAATGACTTATTATTAGAAATAATTGCTGTCTATTATATTTTCACGCCAAATAAACAAATATTTCCCTGAACCTTCATATTTCTCAATCTCTGTTCCTCAGGTGTTTGCCCATTGTACAGTACCACAACCACAGGTTCTTCTTTTATGCTATAGTTTGCTTTTTTTTGCATGAAATAGTAAATGTTCAATATGAATTCGTGAGTTTCTTGTGTAACTGGCTGCTGTTTTGCAGGCTTACTTTTGGGTCGTCGTAGAAGAGACTTACTTGAGGCGGAGATTCTGCTCGGGCTGAATGATGAAGGTGAGAACATCATTTACATCCATAGCATTGTACCGTATTGCTCTTGATCACTTGATTCTGATTTGTCCCACTTTCAAGCTTATATAAAATGCATTTAGTTCTAACACTGGGAACTGGTTCTTGTCTTACACGGTGGGTAAGGCGTTGGGCACTGGACTAATAGTATTAATGTTAATACTCAATATATCACCCCCCCAGGGGCACGGTGGTTTAGTGGTTAGCACGTTCGCCTCACACCGCCAGGGTTCGATTCCCGTCTCGGCCATGTGTGTGTGGAGTTTGTATGTTCTCCCCGTGCCTCAGGGGTTTTTTCTCCGGGTTCTCCGGTTTCCCCCGGTCCAAAAACATGCACGGTAGGTTGATTGGCACCTTGGAAAATTGTCCCTAGTGTATGAATGTGTGTGTGTGTGTGTGTGTGTGTGTGTGTGCCCTGCGATGGGTTGGCATTCCATCCAGGGTGTATCCTGCCTTAATGCCCATAGACGCCTGAGATAGGCACAGACTCCCCGTGACCCGAGGGAAGATCGGATAAAGCGCTAGAAGATGAATGAATTAATTAATATATCAACGTGTATAATGCGCCACCTGGTGGAACGCCAGGCAATTACAGGAAAAGGTATAATGAATGCAGGCATAATTATGATATGATTTGGCAATTTAATTGGTGACAATTCTGTAGCAAAATGAGCAAGGGGCCGGATGTGGCCTGTGCACCTTTGCATTAGCTTAACGGTGCAACAACCAATTATATATATTTTTTAAATATACCCTAATTATGTACTACAGCCCTATTTTCAACCAAACTATTGTCGTTGCAGGTGTTCTGCCAGTACCTAAAGTCAAGGCCGTTCATTTGGAGGGCTTGAC
>JACRUU010000030.1:2501283-2546283 GCA_030449085.1 Kryptopterus vitreolus
GACGCCGTCAAAGGCTCCGAGCAAAGCAAGACGAACAGTGAAGCCCATCAGTCGGATCCCGCTGAAGGTACCGGTGTTGAAATGAAGGATAGTAGTACCTCGGAAAACAAGGGCGATTCCGCCACAAGTGATGGACTCGATAATGGCGACTGGGACAAACTTCCTCGTGAGGAGTCTTCCATCGGATTAGGAGATCGACACGAGCAAAACCTGTGCAACAGTTGTCACAATGCTGTAGCGTCTAGAATGTCGGAGGAACCCGATGAGGAAGATTTGGAGAATTGCGAGTTTGTTGGGCCCTTGATCCCGCACACGCCAGAAGCGAGACGCGATCTAGCCACAGTTGTATTGCAGGAAGCATCTGGGTGTGAGGCTCCTCTGTTACAGCCACCTGTACATGCCCAGGCTCTGGTTGTTCCCAGGGAGAGCATGCTGCATTCAATGGCGTTCGATTTTGAAGATAAGGCTTTTGAGAGAAAACTCCAAAACCTTCAGTTGCTCCGCAATTTTATGCCTCTTGCACTTAATGGACAAAAGGGTTGCTTTAACGAGGGCTTGCCGCCCAGGCAGACTCATTGTAAGACGGAGGACAAAGCAGTGGACACGTCCGATTTGGAGCAGGAACCTCAGGACGACCCCTTGGGACTGGGCGAGATCGACTTCACGGCTGCCGCATTGCTCTTTTGCCTCGAGGAGTCACCGCGGGCCCGTCGGATCTCCGACACCGTCTACGCCTTTGGCGGCACACGAGTCGATTTCGGCACGCAGACTTTTAGTTTCCCGGCTGCCATCTTGGCGACCAACACGATGGTCGGCGAGGTGGCATCCGCTTCCGCCTGTGACCGAGCCGCACCCCGTCTTTCGCAGCCGAGTCCTTTCTGTACCTTGCGATTAGATTTGACCATGGAGCAGCTGGTCCCTCGGCCCAGCTGGGCCCCGCGCGAAATCTCCATGTTCACATTCGAATGCGGCCAGCTGTTTCGCCGAGAAGAGTTCCTCTCGCACTTCCGCAACGTCCACGGAGACATCCACTCGGGGCTGAACGGCTGGATGGAGCACCGCTGCCCGCTTGCCTACTATGGCTGCACCTATTCCCAGCGCAGGTTCTGCCCCTCCAGGCAGGGATCGCTGGTGGTCCACGACCGGCACCTCAGGTCTTTCGGGGTCCAGCCGAAAATGGACGTAGTCCCCGAGTCCGGGTGCGACCGTCTGAGCGCGTTGCCCTTTGAGATCCTGCAGCACGTGGCGCGGTTCTTGGACGGCTTTAGCCTGTGCCAGCTTTCCATGGTGTCTCGTACCATGAGGGATGTCTGCGCTAGTCTTCTTCAGACACGGGGCATGGTGGTGGTACAGTGGGAAAAGAAGCAGTATCCTGACGGGAGGCAATCCTGGCAGATTAAAGACAAGGTAAAGCCCACGGGCCTTTCTTTTTGCAAGAGCGATATTTAGCACTATGTCGAAAACGCTGTTTCCTAAATGTACCTTTTATTTCCTGAAGGTGTGGCGATTCAGTACCGCCTTCAGTCCCGTGACCAAGTGGGAGTTTGCCGACATTTCCAGCATGGCGGACCACCTGAAATGCTGTCCCTATAACGAGGTCCACAGGCAGGTGGAGGCCGTGCCACTGCCGTGCATGTGCACAACCAGGGAGCTTACCCGAGGCGGCCGATCGCTCCGTTCCGTCCTCAAGCCAGTATTATAACGACAAAATAAAAAAACCACGGAGCAAAAGAGCTATAACACTACCTTACCTAACCTCTTTAATCGACGATATCCACACGCTGTGTACAATACGAGTTATTTTTTCCAGTTAAGATTATTTTTATATATATATAGTATATAAATCTAACACCTACTTGGTTTTATTGACACGTGCACTGAGAACGAATTGCCTTTTTTCCCCCCTCACAGAAATTTCTTCTGCCTATGGGGGGGTAACACTAAAACACTATAAATAACGTCCAGTAGCCTTAATTTGCGCATCGGAAGCGCATCGGAGTCCGTTGTGCTCCAGCTGGTAAGATCGTGGTAGGTTGGTGGGGTTGGTTTTTTTTGGCGGGGGTGGGGGGGGGTCGAGGTCTTTCGGACCCCGATGGCGACGTTGGTGCCAGAAGGATGTTTTTTTTTTCAGTGTGGAGACATCTTTCAGAACCACCAACGGACCTTGGAGATGCTCACGAAGTGATGATACATTGCCACCCCCAGTCATTTAGAAATGAGAAAGAAACCCAAACAACCCCCCCCTCCCACTCCTTCTTCGTAAACTCCGCAAGGGGTTTGTAATTGTCCCAAAAACACTGAGCAGAGGGTACTCCAGGGAATCACGGCTAGAGCCGAAAGCATAACGGTGACGTTTAGGATCACGTCATGCTTTTTCTGCACTTTACTGAACTGTGTTCATCAAGGAACCCCGTCCAGCACAGAGACTTACAACTATATATTATATATAGGTGGCGCTACACTTTGTTTTTGTTTCTTTTTGAGGAGAAAATGAGGGTTCCACTTTTTTAATAAACGATCCACAAGCACTTATCACGATTAAAACCTAATGTAGCACCTTCCTAAACATTGTAGACACTCATAAAGCAAAGGTTTACATACCAAACACCGTCTAATCTACATGTCCGAGTTCACGAGTGCATACCGAATCCACTTCTTCTAATCTATCCATTGCACACTTTTTGTTTGTTTGTTTGTACCACGTTAAGAGTCGAAAATGATTGCCGAGTGTTGAATCAGCTCAAAGCCAATTTTAGTGTTTAAGTTCACATGTAATCCTAATGAAGGCTTTATTGAGTTCCCCCCCCCTCCCTCTGCATCTGTTCCTGCTGCTGCTGCTGAAGAAGAAGGAGAAATATTTTTAATAAATAAAAGTGTTTGCCTGACCGAGGGTGCCGTCACTAACGAGCGGAGAGAAGATATTACAATAGTGCATGTGGTTTTGTTGAATAAAAAGATATTTTATCATCTCTGCCGGTGTTTTGTGCTTTAACGTGTGCGTACTGAATGTAACGGGGGCGCCGCGAATACACCCCAATCTTGGAAAGCGTAGAGTTTATATCGTTTGTGGAAATAAAATTGCGCAACACCAAATCCGCACTTTTCTACGTTTTTCGGGTTTAAAACCTCTGTAGGTTGGGATCCGCGGGACGTTTCTCCACAACCGATATCGTTTTTTCTTGTTTGATTGGTGAACTGACAAGTGTAACGGTAACAACTACGTTTTACTCAATACGTTAAGGGTTACCGTTAGAGAATAACGTGTTAATGGTCTCATTCATTCATTCATTCATCTTCTACCGCTTTATCCGATCTTCCTCGGGTCACGGGGAGCCTGTGCCTATCTCAGGCGTCTATGGGCATTAAGGCAGGATACACCCTGGATGGAATGCCAACCCATCGCAGGGCACACACACACACATTCATACACTAGGGACAATTTTCCAAGGTGCCAATCAACCTACCGTGCATGTTTTTGGACCGGGGGAAACCGGAGAACCCGGGGAAAAACCCCCTGAGGCACGGGGAGAACATGCAAACTCCACACACACATTCCCGAGACGGGAATCGAACCCGGATCCTGGCGGTGTGAGGCGAACGTGCTAACCACTAAGCCACCGTGCCTCTGTGTTAATGGTCTCCTGCAATAGAAATCAACAGTCTGATATACATATTTCCGATCATTGAAAGCATATTTTATTTATTTCCTTAATTGAATCTTTCTTCTCCATTTTTCTTTATTCCTTTCCTCTGTATACATGTTTTTTTTCTTTCTCCCACAACTTTCGTTAATAAACAATTCAATGAAAACGTTTTCTTTTTTTTTTAAATCGATAGATGTGCACTTTGGCGCCCCCTAGCGGTAATATCACTCGTGTCGCGTTTAGACTCGGATCATTTCGCGTTTTCTCAGTAAATCGGTCGCATAAGGGCAGGCTTTTGCGTTACCGTGTTGTGTATAAAATAAATGCATGTAAAAAATAATGCGTATTTCATCAGAAGAACAGATCAGATTAGTGAATCGGTTCGTTCTCGGCCGGGACAGAGGCGTTATAACGCTGTAAAGGTCAGTGGAGGCGCATGTGAGACACCGGAGAAGCACACGCGTTCACACACACAGTGTCGCGGTAGGTGGTGTTTATGTCCCGGGAATGGCGCTGTTTAGGTTCGGGGTGGTTTTCACCCCCGAGCGCGCAGACATCGAGGTGTTCGTGTCGGGATCCCTGCTGGAACTCGGCCAGTGGGACGCCGGAAAAGCCGTGCCCATGAAGCCGACCAGGACTGTGGCGTCCGGCTGCGACCCCTGTCTGTGGCTCGGGGAAGTGCAACTCGCTCAGCCGTACACACACAAGTTCTGGTTCAAATTCCTCAAGAGGATCGACGGCAACTTCATTTGGGAAGGTACAAAAATATTCTGTGTTTAAAAAATAAAACTGTTAGATTAAATATTTGCTAACAATAATAACTGTTATGAACATTTAAACTATATAAACATTTTCGAACAATAACTACGATATACTATACTATATTATTCTATACTATACCCTATTCTATGATACTATTCTATACTATATTCTATTATACTATATTATATTACATCACACTATATTATATTGTACTAATCTATACTATAATATATTATATTATATTACACTATACTATATTATACTATATTCTATTATACTATATTATATTACATCACACTATATTATAGTATATTACACTATACTGTATACTAGAGGATACTAATCTATACTATAAGGAGATATTATATTACTACTAGACTATATTATTATACTATATTACTATTATACGTATATACGGATATTATATATACTATATCTATACGAGTATATATTATATTACAGACTATACTATATGATACTATTACTATACTATATATATTATATTACTATATACTATTATATACTATACTTATAGCTATATTACTATAGTATACATATAATTATATTACAGATACTATATAGACTATATTCTATATTACTATATACTATATTATAGGAGAGGACACTATACTGTATATATTATACTATATACTATAATATATTATATTACACGATACTATATTATACTATTCTATACTATATTCTATTATTACATATTATATTGAACAATACAACTATATTATATACTATATTTACACTATACTATATATTATATTACTATATACTATATACGATATATATAGGCTATTACACTATACTATATATATACTATATTATACTACTATATACTATATTCTATTATACTATATTATATTACATCACACTATATTATATTATATTACACTATACTATATTATACTATATTGTACTAATCTATACTATAATATATTATATTATATACTATACTATATTACACTATACTATATTATACTATATTCTATTATACTATATTATATTATATTACATATTATACACACTATATTATATTATATTACACTATACTGTATTATATTATACTAATCTATACTATAATATATTATATTATATTATAGGATACACTATACTATATTATATACTATATTATATTAAACTATATATCTATATACTATAACCAACTATATTCTAGGATACTACTATTATACTATATTATATTATTATACTATATTATATTACATCACACTATATTATATTATATTACACTATACTGTATTATATTATACTAATCTATACTATAATATATTATATTACACTATATATATTCACTATACTATATTATACTATATTATATTATACTTATACTATTATACTATATTATATTATATTATACATCACACTATATTATATTATATTACACTAATATATTATACTATATATTACTATACTATATTATACTATATTCTATATTATATTACTATTATATATATTCTGTATATTATACTATACTATAATATATTATATTATATTACACTATACTATATTATACTATATTATATTCTATTATACTATATTATATTACATCACACTATATTATATTATATTACACTATACTGTATATACTATATTATACTATAATATATTATATTACACTATATTCTATATATACTATATTCTATTATACTATATTATATTATATTATATTACACTATACTGTATTATATTATACTAATCTATACACTTTGATAACTATAATATATATATATACATATATATACTATATTACACTATATTATACTATTCTATACTATACTATATATTACTATATATATATATATATACATACACTATATTATATTATATTATATATATTCACTATACACTATATTATACTAATCTATACTATAATATATTATATTACACTATACTATATTATACTATTCTATACTATATTATACTATTATCACTATATTCTATATATACTATGCACACTATATTATATATATTACATCACACTATATTATATTACTATAATCTATACTATAATATATTGATATACACCTATATATATTATATATATTATTCACTATTATATACTATATTCTATTATACACTATATTATATTACATACACACTATATTCTATTATATTACACTATACTGTATTATATTATACTATCTATACTATAATATATTATATTACACTATACTATATTATAGACTATCTATACTATATTCTATATATACTATATTATATATACATCACACTATATTATATTATATTACACTAATCTATACTATAATATATTACACTATACTATATTATACTATTCTATTCTATTATACTATATTCTAATCCAGGGTTGGTGGCCCGTGGGCATACCCCAAGGAGCACATAGTTAGCTCTCAGGCTTGCTATAAAAAGTCATATACTATTCTATTCTAATACTATATTATATGATATTACACTATAGTATAGTCGGTGTCCATATTACACTATACCATATTATATATTATATTATACTATATTATAGCATATAGTCCGTCATGTAACGGTAAAAACTACGATAAAACTATTTTACTATAGCGTTAAGGGTTACGATTGTAGAATAACGTGTTAATGGTCTACTGCAATATAAATCAACAGTCTGATATAATTATTTACAATCATTTAAAGCATATTTTATTTCTTTCCTATATTATATATATTTATTATACTATATTATATTATATTATATATTATATATATACTGTTTATTTATTTCACATCTTGCTGTTGGAATCTCAAATCTGATTGGTCTATCTGTATGTTTAGGTAAATAAATAAATATCCATCCATCCATAAGTAATAATGTTGAATAATATTGGTCTTGATGTGCTTCAATTCCTCACATTAATTGGAATGAAATTAAAAACAGCCAGTAAAGTATTTTTTTTAAAAATTAAGAATAAAAGATGTTATAGATGTTATGGATCGTCTTTCTCACTAGATGGCAGCAAAACGCAACAGACGCGCCACACATTTTTATTTACATTTTATATACATATAGTTATTTATATATATATACATATTATTTATATACATATATACTTATTTATATTTATACTATTATTTATAATATATACTTATTTATTATTTATATACATATAGTTATTTTCTCACGCACACTCGCGATGTGTTGTTAAAGTGGCGTATTAGTATTAAGTACTTATGTTTGTTTTCCTGCGCTACAATCAGTTCTTATTGGTTCCCCCTGTTTGTTTGTGATTTCCTCCTCATCCGGCCTGACATCATCTTTTTGTTTTGGAAAACAATTTGGCTTGATTGCGTCTCGCTGCGCAGCTCCAAACTCGCCAACCCCCCCCCCCCCCGAAATACCGAAATAAATAAATAAACAAACAAACAAACAAATAAGTAAATCCCCGCAGTCAGGACGTGTGGAGTGTTCGACCATGTGACAAGAAAGACGTTAAAAATCAGATGTTCCTCGTGATCAGCGTGATATTAGTGAGGTAAAGTGGCTTCATGAGATCTTCCACTAGATCACCATCATACAAGGTGAGGAGGCCTGAGGTTCCTCAGATGTTCCACTACATCACCTTGATAAAAGTGAGGTGAGGAAGCCTGATGTTCCTCAGGATCACCTTAATGTATGTGAGGTGAGGAGGCCTGAGGTTCCTCAGATGTTCCTCTACATCACCTTGATTTTAGTGAGGTGAGGAGGCCTGAGGTTCCTCAGATGTTCCTCATGATCACCTTGATTTTAGTGAGGTGAGGAGGCCTGAGGTTCCTCAGATGTTCCTCATGATCACCTTAATATTAGTGAGGTGAGGAGGCCTGATGTTCCTCAGATGTTCCATTACATCACCTTAATATAAGTGAGGTGAGGAGGCCTGAGGTTCCTCAGATGTTCCTCATGATCACCTTGATACTAGTGAGGTGAGGAGGCCTGAGGTTCCTCAGATGTTCCACTACATCACCTTGATATAACTGAGGTGATGAGGCCTGAGGTTCCTCAGATGTTCCTCAGATGTTCCTCATGATCAACTTAATATTAGTGAGGTGAGGAGGCCTGATGTTCCTCAGATGTTCCACTACATCACATTAATATAAGTGAGGTGAGGAGGCCTGAGGTTCCTCAGATCTTCCACTAGATCATTGTAATGTAGGTGAAATAAGGAGGAAACACACACACACACACACGCGTGTGGACAGTGTTTAGACCCTGATTGAAATAAATAATTCAGCGCACTGATGGTGTGTGTGTGTGTGTGTGTGTGTGTGTGTGTGTGTGTGTGTGTGTGTGTTGATATTTAATAAGAAGAAACGCGTCTCTCGTCCGGCTGCAATTTCACGCCTGACAGAAAAAAAACATCGTAAGAAATGAACACATCTTTCCTCTGACATTTTACGTAAAAGTCGCGCCGAACGCAGCTCGTGTGTTCATGTGTGTGTGTGTGTGTGTGTGTGTGTGTGTGTGTGTGTGTGTGTGTGTGTGTGTGTGTGTGTGTGTGTGTGTGTCTCCGACCTTTATATTTACCAACCTATCGCATCCACATCGTTAGAAAACAGTCCGACCTTCCGCCTGCGTGGATGATATCGGTTCACCTCCCGAATATATCGCTCCTTTTAACGCTATTATTACGTATTGCGCTCTGCCTTTGAATTTGGAGCACCGTAACCCACAATGGGATGAGATCTAATCCGGCTTGATGATCAGTGTTTGTTTGTTTTTGATTTATACAACTAGCAGTGCAGGTTATAAGGGCCTTGCTGAAGGGCCCGGATCTGTCAGCTTGGTAGTGCTTGGGATTTAAACTCATGCCCTTCCGTTCACAAGTTTGCTTTAAGGATCCCACTCATCAACTCATAAAGATGAAGGGCCTTGCTCAAGGGTCCAGCCCTGGATCAGCCAGGTGTGGCTGGGATTTGAACCCATGACCTTCCACTATGACGTTCGGTACCTCTGAGAGAACACTTGCCATGCGCCACGATCGAGAGAAATTGAAAATAGAGGTACCTTGCTCGGGCGCCAGCTGTGGCCCTTGCACAAGACGGGATTTGAACTCATGACCTTCCGAACCACTGAGGAAGCGCCTCCTGTTCGTAACAATAACGTTAAAATGATTCGCGCTGTTTGAAGGACAAAGGCGTTGCTCAAGAGACCAGCCGTGGCCCTTTGGTCGTGCTGGGATTTGAACTCATGACCTTCCCGATAAGAATGTGTATCTTTACAGACCGATTTCAAACAGTGATTTGCGCTTGTGTGTGTGTGTGTGTGTGTGTGTGTGTGTGTGTGTGTGTGTGTGTGTGTGTGTGTGTTCAGGTAGCGGCCCACATCACGACCGGGAGTGTGTGTACGACCCAAACAACATGGTGGACGGCGTACACTGCCACCCGATTGGCCACTGGATCGAGGTGGGCGGTCACACCGACGAGATGAAGCACACGACAAACTTCTACTTCAGCGTCGCTGGACAGCAGGCCATGCACTTTTCCAAGTGTGTACACGCGCCACATGTCATATCACCAAGGGTCACCATGATATATATATATATAGGCGAGGCGAGGAGGTTCCTGAGATGTTCCCCTAGGTCACCATGGTATAGGTGAGATGAGGAGGCCTGAAATGAGGAGGTTTGATGCTCTTGAGGTGTTCCACTCCACTAGATCCCCTCGTAATAGTTCTTATAGTTCCATGGGATATAGTGGGGAAAGGAGGTGTATGGAGGCCTGAGGTTCCTGAGATGTTCCACTACATCACCTTGATATTAGTGAGGTAAGGAGGCCTGAGGTTCCACTAGATATCTCGTTAAGATGAGGAGGTCTGATGTTTTTGAGATGTTCCACTAGATCTTCTTGCTATAGTTAAGATGAGGAGGTCTGATGTTCTTAAGGTACTAGATCTCCGTGTTACCTGTTATCAGAGTTCCACGAGATGGTGGAAAAGGGCGTCCTGAGATGCTCTACTAGATGTTCTACCATGATATAAGGTGAGATGAGGAGGCCTGAGGTTCCTGAGATGCTCCACTAGATCACCTTGTTCTAGTTGAGATGAGGAGGCCTGAGGTTCTTGAGATGTTCCCCTAGATCACCATGATATAGGTGAGGAGGCCTGAGGTTCCTGAGATGTTCTACTAGATGACATAAGGTGAAGTGAAGAGGCCTGAGGTTGACGATTTAGCTGAGACGTTCTAGATCACCTTGTTCTAGTTGAGATGAGGAGGCCTGAGGTTCTTGAGATGTTCCCCTAGATCACCATGATATAGGCGAGGAGGCCTGAGGTTCCTGAGATGTTCTACTAGATGACATAAGGTGAAGTGAAGAGGCCTGAGGTTGACGATTTAGCTGAGACGTTCTACTAGATCACCCCGTTCTAGTTGAAATGATGAGGCCCAGGGTTCCTAAGATGTTCCCCTAGATCACCATGATATAGGCGAGGAGGCCTGAGGTTCTTGAGATGTTCTCCTAGATCACCATGATATAGGTGAGGAGGCCCGAGGTTCCTGAGATGTTCTACTAGATGTTCTACCATGATATAAGGTGAAGTGAAGAGGTGAGGTGAAGAGGCCTGAGGTTGACAATTTAGCTGAGACGTTCTAGATCACCTTGTTCTAGTTGAGATGAGGAGGCCTGAGGTTCTTGAGATGTTCCCCTAGATCACCATGATATAGGCGAGGAGGCCTGAGGTTCCTGAGATGTTCTACCAGATGTTCTACCATGCTATAAGGTGAGGTGAAGAGGCCTGAGGTTGACAATTTAGCTGAGATGTTCTCCTAGATCACCTTGATATACCGTTCTGTAGGTGAGGTGAGGGGGCCTGAGGTTCTTGAGATGTTCTCCTAGATCACCATGATATAGGTGAGGAGGTTCCTGAAGAGATCCTGACTGCAGATGTGTTGTGTGGAAACTGCAGTGTTGATAAACCAAGCCAAGAAAGTGTGTGTTTTGGGGGGATATTTCTCTTTTTATGGTGCATCTGTGTGTGTGTGGTGTGTGTGATTTCTGTTTTGTGTGTGTGTGTGTGTGTGTTGTGTGTTGTGTATTTGTGTGTGTGTAAAAAGAATTTCTCTTTTTAGGTTGCATTGTGTGTGAATGTAAGAATGCACTACTGTGAAGTGTGGCCATGTGTGTGTGTGTGTGTGTGTGTGTGTAAGAAAGAATACTCCGAAGGCCATTCAGATAGTGTGTGTGTAGAGACGGATTAAAATCAATAGACAAAACAGGAGATAAAAGGGTGAAGGTGATGTCACTCGCTACACTGACGCATCGCCTACAATACCTCCTTTTTTTCCTTTCTTTCCTTCCGTTTCATTTCTCTATCAGTTCTTCTCGGTATTCCTGCTTTGTTAACGGTGCGGAGAAACGCGACGAGGCGCCTGAAAGCGCCGCAGCCTCGTCCGGCGAGTCACGTTGTGATCATTATAACGCGCATTATTGCTGCGGATGGCCTGTGGCGCTTTATTACAGAGGAGAAAAAGACCAGCGACGCCGTTTACACGCCGTTTCGCCAAAACCCCCGATATCCGAGCGTCATTACGCTTACGAGGCTCGGAAATACTGCGACGAATCAGGAAAGACGGAAGTCAGGCGTGTCCAAGGTCCGGCCCCGGGGCCCGTGTTCAAGTCATAAAATCAATAATATGCACGGTCGAGTACAGTATAAAATATACACGTGTACAAAAAAAAAGCTATTTTATATTCCGCCACAAGATGGCAGTAGACCTGTGGCCATTATGGAAATAGTATGGAAAATTTGTCCCAAAGTAATTTTGGTAAAAACTTTGTTTAGATTCATTTGTGACGAAATGAAAAATAAGCCTTGTGTAATAATAATAATAATTATAATAATAATAAAAACATTAAAAAAGTTCGTTTGCAATGTTAATACTGCAAAGAACTGAATGGTTCTGGCCTTCTACGCATAATATTTAAACTTAAGTATTTCCTTATTTTTACTTACAATTGTGCGAGACAATATATTTTTTATTTATTTATATTTTATTTTATTTATTTATTATTTTATTATCGGGGCAGTCATGATACAAACGTTTTTACTTACGATACGATACCTAGATTAAATATCACGATACCGATAACAAAGCGATACTATGCAGAAAAATGTAAAAAAAAAAAAAAACATTTATTAATACACACCCAATGTTTGCTGTCTGGTGAAAATAAATAAATAAATAAATAAAAATTAATGCAAAAGAGGGGAAAAATTCGGCACGCGCACACACTGCCCCCTATAGGCCAATAACTCCATACACGGTAAGGCAGCAAACGCTTGTTGATTTCAGAGATTATTATTATTATTATTTACTAGAAGAGGGGGAAAAATAGATATTAATAATTTTCTGGCTTTTTATCAGTCTTTATGACTAAAATGAAGAATGAAGGAATATCGTTGTTTTTTTTTTTAAAGCAGGGTATCGCGATACCTTCCTAGCACCGATATATCGTGCAACACTATAAAGAGTTTTGGCTCTTGATAAGTGTAATACATTTCTATCAGTGTTTAAGTCTTGTGTTTAATGTATTTTATTGAATATTTGAATGAATTAATCGGTGCGTTAAGAGACTGCCGAGTGGATTAAGAAAAGATCGTTGTGGCAAAAATAATAATAATAATAAGGGGAAGAACATCATTGCTGTAATAAATCACAGTACATTTTGAAGGCAAATGCATTTACTGGAGTAATATTTTATTCAATGCATCTCTGGTTTAATCAAATACATGCTTGGTGTAATTCGTCCCTCGACGCGATTATACGTTCCAAAAACAGTTTTGTTATTGTTTATTATCCGATTGCATATCCGAGAAAAAAAAAAAACACGCGGCAAAACCCCCTTATCTAGGGCGACTTACAAGTGAGCAATTAAGGGTTAAGGGCCTTACTCAAGGGCCCACTAGTGGCAGCTTGGTGGCGGTGGTGGCGTTTGAACCCGGGATCTTCCGGTCCAGAGTCCAACACCTAAACCACTGGGTTACACCACCTCCTGCGGCGTTGTTGGGGGAAAGCGTTCTAAGGTCAGCTAGAACGCTAAGGTTAGCTCAGTGAGTGAGGGGTTTGAGAAATACATACACACACAAACACAAACAGATGGTACTGAAGAAAACAGATAAATATGGAGTAAATGTGACTGACATACTTAAGACATCTCGTGGGCCCCTGAGTAAGGCCCCCGAATCAAAAAGGATAAAATCGTTTCCTTAAACTGTATGGCAAACCATATAGTGATTATACCCCCCCAAGCCCCCCCCCCCTCCCTCCCCCGCCACCGTCTCCTCGGAGTAGTAGGAAACACGGATTTTGGATGTGATCCCAAAACATGCCTATGAATGTCTATAATTTATAGCTTACGCTCTAAACACGCCAAGGAAAAACACTTTAACTTAATTTCAAACTCAGCTTAATACGTCCCCCTTAATAATGTAAAGATAAAGGGGAGGGAAATGGGGGGGGGGGGGCACAAACTTTTTGGCACAGGGGCCACAACATTTTGTTCAGTTCAGAGTCGTAGACTTTTATCCATAAATGTTAAAAACTACCCCACCAAATAACATTCCTCCCCATTCCTCTCTCTGTCTTCTCTCTCTCTGTCTCTCTCTCTCTCTCTCTCTGTGTCTGTCTCTCTTCTCTCTCTCTCTCTCTCTCTCTCGTCTCTGTCTCTCTGTCTCTCTCTGTCTGTCTGTTCTGTCTGTCTCTGTCTCTCTCTCTCAGTCTCTCTCTCTCTGTCTTTGCTTTCTCTCTTCTGTCTCTCTCTCTGTCTCTCTCTGTCTGTCTGTCTGTCTCTGTTCTGTCTGTCTCTGTTTGCCTTTCTCTCTGTCTGTTCTGTCTGTCTGGTCCTCTCTCTCTGTCTGTTCTGTTCTGTCTCTCTCTGTCTCTGTCTGCCTTTCTCTCTCTGTCTCTCTCTCTGTCTGTTCTGTCTGTCTGTCTCTCTCTCTCTCTCTGTCTGTTCTTTCTGTCTCTCTCTCTCTGTTCTGTCTGTCTGTCTGTTCTGTCTGTCTGTCTGTGTCTTTCTCTCTGTCTGTCTGTCTGTCTGTCTCTCTCTCTCTCTGTGTTCTCTCTCTGTCTCTCTCTGTCTCTCTCTGTTTACTCTCTCTCTCTGTCTGTTCTGTCTGTCTGTCTCTCTCTCTCTCTCTCTCTCTGTCTGTTCTCTCTGTCTGTCTGTCTCTCTCTCTCTCTCTCTGTTCTGTCTGTCTGTTCTGTCTGTCTGTCTGTCTGGCTCTTCTGTCTGTCTGCCTTTCTCTCTCTGTCTCTCTCTCTCTCTCTGTCTGTTCTGTCTGTCTGTCTGTCTGTCTGTCTCTGTCTCTCTCTCTGTCTGTCTGTCTGTCTGTCTCTGTCTGTCTCTTTCTGTCTGTCTGTCTGTATCTATCTGTATGTCTGTCTGTCTGTTCTGTCTGTCTGTCTCTCTCTCACTTTCTCTCTCTCTGTCTCTCTTTCCAGATGCCTTTTGTAACATGGATAATTTGCATGCGTTTCAATTTATAGTGCAGAAATTAATTAAGCCCCGAGGGGAATAGGATTAGCGGCTCGATAAACACGACGACGCATCGGCGACGCATCTCCGGTCCCCGCATTCGCTTTCGCAGCCGTCCTAATGAACGTTCTTTCTCTGTGATGCCGAAATTCGAGTCCTTTTTCCTCCCCGCGCTTACAACAACGACGTATGGAGAAAAACCACACACAAGGTCACTCGTTACAGGACAAGGGTCTCGTTTGGTACATAATTAGCCAGACGTTATTTCGGCTGGTGTTTATTCTCGTGGGGTAACGTGGGTAACATTCTGCCACGGCGGGAGACGCATATACACTTTTATGTCGTGTTTTTAAGGGCCCACGGGCCACATCCGGCCCCTGGTTCCTTTTAATCCAACACAAAGATCGTCCCGAATTGCCTAAAAGTCAAATCATAAAATTATTCAATTGTGACTCGTTGCGGCTGTAATTGCCTGACGTTCCACCAGGTGGCGCATTAGGTGCTGTGATATTAATATTAACGCCTTGTCCGATCTTAACGAATCATACCTCATATCGTGGGTAGTGGTGGCTCAAGTGGTTAAGGTGTTGGCCTACGGACCGGATGATCGCAGGTTCAAATCCCAGCACCACCAAGCTGCCCCTAGTGGGCCCCTGAGCAAGGCCCTTAACCCTCAATTGCTCAGTTGAAAGTCGCTCTGGATAAGGGCGTCTGCCAAATGCCACAAATGTAAATATCGGGGGCCCCGATGGTGTGAGGTGTGCTGTTACTTTCATAAGGGATCGCTCCGCGGAATTCCGAACCCGGGGCCAAAAAGCGGGAATTTTTTCCCATAGAAAATAAATGGGGTTGAAATTTCGTGCCTCACAGTTCGTCCTGTGAGCGTCCGACATGCACATATGCGACATAACCACTTGTAGGGGGTCCGGAGTGGATCACGGTCATATATTTCCCGAACCCCACACACGTTCGGAATTTCGGGAAATCCGCAACATTCCGGCCCCATAGAGAATGAATGGGGAAACTGGATGTATTCATTGAGTATTAGTATTAACGCCTTTTACGTTTGATATGTATGCGTCTGGTGCTGACCCGGCCCCGTCTGTCAAATTTTAACTGGTTGAACCCGGTTTAAACGATAAAAACGGACGTAATTTCCTGTTTTTTTCCGTCTGTATAACCATCCACTGAAGAAATACTCTCACCTGTAATGTGTTTCCCTGCGAAAATTACGAATGAAGACGCGGAATTTCTCTGCGTTCGCCCAGGGAGCTCGTAAACGCCTCATAATGGGAAACCACTGGCGAAATCCATCCAATGTGCCTCGAGAGGCTAAATTGATCTTGGTGGAGAAAGAGGAGGGAGGGGGGCGCTCGGGCGTCCGGGTTCGGGAGGTGCGATTTCCAACGAGCAAATAAATAGAGGGCGTGAGAGAGCGAGGGAAGGAATCGATGGGACTCTGATGTCTTTAATGCACCCTTGTCGTCTCGACCCCCCCCCCTCCCCCCCCCCCCCCCCCTCCACCTCCGGCCCCCGCACCTCTTCATGCTCTGTAAACCTCCGGAGTCATCTCGAGGGCCGTTTAAACGTGTTATTTACGGGAATGGAGCTCATTATAAGCTCCGAACGAGTGGAAAGGAGGGGAAACACTTTTGTTCCAGAAGTGTTTAAAAGCTGCCCGAGTCATCCAGGTTTAAATACGACAGGCGGCGCAAAGTCGATTCATTTTCACATTTCCGCCGCGTAACTCGCCCGATGGTGCGATGTGCGCTGTTACTTTTATAAGGAACCGCACCGCGGAATTCCGAACCCGGCGCCAAAAAGCGGGAACTTTTCCCCATAGAAAATGAACGGGGTTGAAATTTCCTGCCTCACAGTTCGTCCTGTGAGCGTCCGACATGCACATATGGCAAATCCACTCGTAGGGGGTCCGGAGTGGATCGCGATCATATACCTCTCTCAAACCCCACACACGTTTGGAATTTCGGAAAATCCGCGACATTCCGGCCCCATAGAGAATGAATGGGGAAATTTGACGCTACGCTGTTCGGCCCCGTGTTCGCCCGACATGCACATTTGACATATCCACTCGTAGGTGAGATGGAGCAGGTCGCGATCATAAGACTGCCGCGTGGCGTCACGTGAAAAATATGCGAAACTCGGACACAGGGTCATGTGACATGTCTAAACGCTCGGCACATCGACGGGAGTCGGACGCTGGATAATTTGATGATGTCAGGTGCGTCGGATATCCAAAGAATAGGTGGAGTCTAGTCTCGAGAGCGGACTAGAGCACCTGAGCTGTCTGTGAGGATAAAAAAAAAAAAAATAAATAAATAATAGAGGAATTCTCTTGAGGAGAATTTAGCCGGAGAAAAGAACCTGATGTCCTTGCAGTCATTGATTTTTAACTTCAAACAAAGGTGTGTCTCGGGAACAGAACGTGTTGGTTAGAAAATTACATTACACTTGTTGGTTAATAATTGGTCAGAACCTTTACAAAGTGCCTCCGTCGTACCCATCCGTCGTCGTCGTTTTACGCTCGTGTAGCCCCGAATAGCGGCGCTTAATTAGTACAACGACCGCAGGACACGCTTTACTGAGACTCGCTTGTTCCTCGCCAATGGCGTGTAATTTACTCGGGGAGACGAATCGCGGCGGAGACTCCGAAAATTGTTATTACCAGTAACAAAATATAACTTTTTATTACCAGTAAAACATAATTCACAATATTTACGTTATGCAAATTAGGTCTAAAACGATAAAGGGATGTGTAACATCCCATATGGTCCGACCAGGTTATTCTTCATTTTCCTAGGTCGTTTTTACAGTCTGATGACAAACCCCGCCCCCTTGCCGTTGGCTCCACCTCCGGCACGAACATTCCGTAAAAATCATGCGTTACTTTCCATATAGAACGTTAAGCACGTTTATGTATATACGTACGATATAATTCAACAGGAAAAGGATTTATATAAATGAGGACGGTGCTTACTGGCGCCCTCTGCCTGGTGTACCTAGAAATGCATGTTGTGCGAATGCAGTCAATGAGAATAAGAAAAACACTAATAATAATAATAATAATAATAATAAAGGTACAGTAACCTTATCAAGCCGATATGAGATTAAGGACTTATTATTACGTCCATATATAAAACTATCATATTTAATAGCGAATGAAGATTCAGTATCAACCAATCAGCTGCCAAGCCATTTATATGCTTTTTATTTTATCGCCTTATTTTTTTTTTTACGTCCTTTTACTTGATCTTTTGATCTTTAATTTCCACACCACCACGTCATAACGACCATTTTGTTCGCACTCGTCCGCTCCTCGTTTACGACTTGAGAGGGGCGAAATAAGTGGTTGGACCGGGAGAAAAGTAACGACGGCCTCAATTTCGCCTTTCGGTTCGGCCGCCAAGCTGGATAAAATATTCTCCCGGGGTTGATATTCATACCGCGGCACCCAGACGGCGCCGTCTACCCAATAATACCCCTAATTAATTGGGAAATTGCAGTCACTCGAATCGCTGTTTGTTTTGGTAGCGAAATGTGATTCGTATCGTCTTTCTGTGTACAAGGCGGTGAAGGATTACTGGCGGGAGCGCTCCCGGGCTCATCACCGGCACGACGACGTGGCGCTCCGGCTCGGAGATTCCAACGCCTCGTTAGAAAAGGTTAAAGAGAAGACGGAGCAAGAACGCGCGACGGGAAGAAAGATGGAGCGAGGCTGTATTTATTTATTTATTTATTTATTTTCTCCTCGCTTCGAAATGTAAAATCTACACCCCCCCCCTCGTTTCTCTCTCGTTCTCCGTCTGGGCGAGGATGACAAATAGATAAATGGGATGATCGAGGGAGGGAGAGAAGCCAGTGGTCTGACGGTCACGTGGGCTCTAAAAATACCCCCCCCCCCCCCATGTATTCTAACCGGCGTCCTTCTTCTCCTCCGCGTCTCCTCCTCAAGGGCCCATTTCTCACATCCTGCTTAAATATCCGTCTCATCACGGGTCGAACACTTCTCCCCACCCTGTCCTCCTTTAAGGGCACACATCTAAACAGAACCTGGTGAAGCACATGGTACAGGTGTCTGCAAATGTAGACAAATAAATTGGAATGTATAATATATATATATATATATATATCTCCCTCTAATAAACTTATTGATTATATAATATTTATTTTTACTCTCGAATCGTTTAATATGAATTTCGTTGCTTAATTACAATGTTATTTGTTTAGTGTTGGTTTGAAGTGTAAAATATGGGACGTGGCTCCTTTAAGAATTGTGTTCCGGTTGCTTTTCCCATATAAACTGGTGATACGGTGTTTAGGTTATACGGAAGCGCTTTATTGCGTTCAGGTAAAAATGCGCTTTATTGCAGTAATACGGATTTGGGAATGCGATGCGCTTGCGTAAGGTTCCGTACGGTAATATACGCTAATATAGTGAGGAGATCGTACCTGTTGTGAATGCGCAGCTAGGGGGCGTCAATTGGGGGGAGATTGGGGGTTAGGGGTGAAGTGTGAGTGGATGCGCTGAACGTTTATTTATTCGTTTATTCTTTTTTTGTTGTTCATTCATTCACCGACACGACGCAGAGTGAAGGAGCAGATCACTCACATTGTAATGCACACTGCCGTTAATCATGCGTTTATGACATTAGTGCCTTTAGTAACTTTGACAGCCCATATATATATATATATATATATATATATATATATATATACTATATATATATATATATATATATATATAAAGTAAACTTTGCATTCAGAGAAGCAATTTAGATGTAAATGATCTCTTACTGCAGCACCTGTTGGATTATTACATCGTTTTAAACCCAAAATGATTCCGATTTAAAAAAAGTACATGATGCTCCGTGTCCTGTATCGAGACACAAAAGTACGTGATGAAATAATTCGCAAAAAAAAAGACCCTGGCACAACATTTCCGATGCATATATATATATATATATATATATATATATATATATATATATATATTATTATATATTTTCCCAAGAGTGGTGAGTCATATTTCCGAAAAACCCTTACAACAGGTGAGAAAATGCACTTTGTGGATTGTGCGGGACTGAACATCGTTAAGTCTCGGGTGTGTTAACGAGAAACTCCAGTCCAGAATCTCACATCGTCGATACGATACTAATGTTAAGTGCTTACTGTTACAATGCCCTGCGGTACGATTTCCATTCCACTTAATGCAAAATTAGTTAATTGATTAATTAGTTATTCATTAATTACATTGTTGCTGCATGTCTCTTAACGCACCGGGATTCAAATGCCACCTCGGATCTGATGCACCGAATCGTAGCCAATCGTTGCGTTGCGATGACAAATAAAGGGCGGGGTCAGGAGACTTTCGTTAGGGGTTAACGTGTAAAGTCTAGCTGCATTTGTTTGATTTATTTATTTATTTATTTATTTCAACTTTGCGTTCGGCAGAGGATCTGATATTCACTCTGACATTTAATGTTCTCCCTTTGTTCCCTCCATCTGACAGCCCTAATTAGCTCGTTTAGCAAGAAAAACAACACATTATGTAGCAAACATTGGGGATTAACTCTGAACGGAGCGGCTTATTTTGGTTGCTTTGTAGTGCATGATGGCTTAAATGCATATTTTATATATAATATATATATATATATATATATATATATATATATATGTGTGTGTGTGTGTATGTATGTATGTGTGCAGGATCCTGCCTCGGATATGGCTGGGCAGTTGCCCTCGGAGGGTCGAGCACGTCACCGTGAAGCTGAAACACGAGCTGGGCGTCACGGCCGTCATGAACTTCCAGACCGAGTGGGACGTCGTGAACAACTCGCACGGCTGCCGGCGTGACCCCAACGAGCACGTGACCCCAGAGACCATGACGTGCCTGTACAGAGACTGTGGTCTGGCGTACGTTTGGATCCCGACCCCAGACATGAGCACGGAGGGTGCGTTGTTTTTTTTTTTTCCATGCTTTTATCGTAATACCGTGTTGGAGAAAGGGGTTAAGGGGTTAATCTTGGGGTTCTGAGGTATTGTTAGGTTCAGGGTTAATCTTAGGTTACTGGCTAATGTTAGGTTGTAGTTATGATAAGGGGTAAATGTTAGGGTTGGGGTTAATGTTAGGGTTGGGGTTATTGTTATGTCCGGGGTTAATGTTAGGTTGTAGTTATGATAAGGGGTAAATGTTAGGGTTGGGGTTATTGTTATATCCGGTGTTAATGTTAGGTTGTAGTTATGATAAGGGGTAAATGTTAGGGTTGGGGTTAATGTTATGTTATTGTTATGTCCGGGGTTAATGTTAGGTTGTAGTTATGATAAGGGGTAAATGTTAGGGTTGGGGTTATTGTTATGTTATGTTATTGTAGTATGTCCGGGGTTAATGTTAGGTTGTAGTTATGATAAGGGGTAAATGTTAGGGTTGGGGTTAATGTTAGGGTTGGGGTTATTGTTATGTCCGGGGTTAATGTTAGGTTGTAGTTATGATAAGGGGTAAATGTTAGGGTTGGGGTTAATGTTAGGGTTGGGGTTATTGTTATGTCCGGGGTTAATGTTAATGTCGGGGTTGTAGTTATGATAAGGGGTAAATGTTAGGGTTGGGGTTAGGGTTGGGGTTATTGTTATGTCCGGGGTTAATGTTAGGTTGTAGTTATGATAAGGGGTAAATGTTAGGGTTGGGGTTAATGTTATGTCCGGGGTTGTTAGGGTTAGTTATGGTTGTTGGGTTAATGTTAGTTAGGTTGGGGTTATTGTTATGTCCGGGGTTAATGTTAGGTTGTAGTTATGATAAGGGGTAAATGTTAGGGTTGGGGTTATTGTTATGTCCGGGGTTAATGTTAGGTTGTAGTTATGATAAGGGGTAAATGTTAGGGTTGGGGTTAATGTTAGGGTTGGGGTTATGTTATGTCCGGGGTGGGTTGTAGGGTTGTTATCTGGGGTTAAGGGGTAAATGTTAGGGTTGGGGTTATGTGGGGTTGTTATTGTCCGGGGTTAATGTTCGGTTGTAGTTATGATAATGAGTTGGGGTTAAATGTTAGGGTTGGGGTTATTATGTCTGGGGTTAATGTTAGGGTTGGGGTTATTGTTATGTCCGGGGTTAATGTTGGGTTGTAGTTATGATAAGGGGTAAATGTTAGGGTTGGGGTTCATGTTATGTTAGATTACTGGTTAATGTTAGGTTGTAATGATAAGGGATAATGTTAAAGTAAGGGATAAAGTCACGCCTGAAGGTGCTCTACATTAGAAGCCGTGTACGATGCGTGTAATCATCATACGCTCGTTTTCACACGCGGACGTCACGCGCTGTCTCGCCCTACAACGCCAGCCTGGTCATTCGGACGAAGCAAAACACGCCTCTCTCTGTATCTCACCGGACGTTCGTCTTACCTGATGGATTGGCTAATGAGTTTCTAAAGACCAAAACAAACCTCCGCCTGAGCGCGCAGCTGCTTCACCGCCGCCTGACCTCCTGTTTTACTCCTCAGATCTCAGCGTGATGGCTGGCACCGGGCAGAAATGATAACTAAATATTGCACGAGAGGGAAAGAAATAAAAATAAATAAATATATATATATATATATATATATATGCGGGGCGGGAAAAAAAAAAAAAAAATATATATATATATATATGCGGATGGAGGCTGGCAGGTGTTACTACAGCGTGGCTGATGAAAGATAAACACACCAATAACACTCTCGGGAGTAAACATATCTTTTACCGAATTAATCCAAGGTTATCGCTTCATAAAATTAGATTATTTCTCCCCGTCCACCCGGAAAAAAAAGCATTAGCGACACGCCGTTTCCGCCACCGAGAGCCGGATATTGCTCGGAGTTATTATATTCCGCTCTCTTGCGACGCGCCAACTAAAGTGTTGTTTCTGATTAAAGTCCATCCGTGCTCTCGGGGAGCGAAATGGCGAGAAGCCGAAGCACATGCGAACAAATGAGGGCTTTTGGAAAGCACTTCCTGGAGATCGCCGAGAAGCAACGAAGGCAAAGCGACCCCGGACAATTTTTACTCGCGTGAAAATGGGTAAAAAAAAAATCGGCTTAAAATAAAAGTCAACGAGGCACGGTGGCGTAGTGGTTAGCACGTTCGCCTCACACCGCCAGGATCCGGGTTCGATTCCCGTCTCGGTCCATGTGTGTGTGGAGTTTGTGCATGTTCTCCCGTGTCCTCAGTGTCCCCGTGCCTCAGGAGGTTTTTATTTTCTCCGGGTTGGTCCGGTTTTTCCGGTCCCTCCCGGTCCTCCCGGTCCAAAAACATGCACGTAGTGGTTGTTGATTGGCACCTTGGAAAATTGTCCCTAGTGTGTGAATGTGTGTGTGTGTGTGCACTGCGATGGGTTGGCATTCCATCCAGGGTGTATCCTGCTTTAATGCCCATGTTTTGGGGTGGCTGGAAGAAAATGTGACACCTGGATAGGCACAGCGTTCCCCGTGAGACGGGAGAGATGCTGGATAAAGCGGTGGGCAGAAGCTGTCATGGAAAATGTGACCCGATGGTGGCGGTGATGCGGATTGGTGGGAATGCTGTGTGCATGGGAGGCGTATGTATTGGTTTCATGTTTATGCAGACAGGGTGGTAAGGCGTTCACTGGACCGGATGCTGCCAGGTCCCGGTCAATGAAATGAACCGATGAAAGATTCAGATCGGATAAAGCGGTAGAAGATGAAGGAATGAATAAATGAATGAATAAAAGTCACATTTTCAATGTAACAAACAGGGCGGGGTTTACAGTTAGCGTGGTTTTCGAGAGAATGCTGGAGAAATTCTGCTGTAAATGCAAAACAATGTACATGTCGCCCCCTGCAGGACGAGTGCGGATGCTGCCCCAGGCCGTGCACCTGCTGCACGGGCTGTTAGAAAACGGTCACAGCGTGTACGTGCACTGCAACGCCGGGGTCGGTCGCTCCACCGCCGCCGTCTGCGGCCTGCTCATGTACGTCCTCGGGTGGAGCCTCAGGAAGGTGCAGTACTACCTAACGGCCAGGAGGGCGGCGGTGTATATCGACGAGGAAGCCCTGGTGCGAGCACAGGACGATTTCCTGATGAAGTTTGGACGCTTGCGGTCCTCTGTATTTACCCCCGAGACGCTGGACGGTGGGGAGCGTTAGATTCGGAAAAATACAAATAAAAGCGTCATTTTCATTCTCGCATCATCGTGGGGTGTTTTTATTTTTTACTTATTATCCATCCCGACGAAACGGTCATCCTGGAAAAGGGCACCTTCGCGCCATCGACTGACGCACACACACACACACACATCACTTATGGTTATTCCGACCCCCCAAATTTAATATCCCGCTAAATCATTTTGCGAATGCGTGACGTGGAGGCTATATTTAGAGCAGACCTTTCGCTCGCACCCTCACCCGGGCTGCTTTCCAAGGCGGGCTCTGAAAACAGCGTGACCTTTCAATAAATGTGTGGAAATTCTGTCCCCATCCAGGAAGGCTTACCGAAAAGAAAAGGAAATAGGTGAGAAGAAGCGGGTACGTTATTCCGGAGAGATCAGAGAGTCCGAAAATGTATTTTGGAGATACGGTTCCTACGATATCTACGCTGTACCTCAAACCTCTCAAGGTTTAGGAGGACAGAAGGAGCGAGTTCTTAAACCTGAAACGTGAGGACAAGGTGTGTGTGTGTGTGTGTGTGTGTGTGTGTGTGTGTGTGTGTGTGTGTGTGTGTGTGTGGAATGAAGGAAAAAAGTGAACAAGAAAAGAGAACACGACCTCTCTCATTTCACGCTCTACAAATTCAGTAAGTATGATCGTTAAAGAAGGGCCATTTTATCCACAGCCTGTGTGAGGACACGTGAGGACACGTCTCGTCCTCGAGCTCGTGTCTTTACTTACCTACAAAACGTGACTCATTTCTGGAGCCTGGGACGATATAACGGCCTGCACTGCCATCCCCTACGTTTTATCACCATTTCATCAGCCTGCTTCTGGAAGCCCTGACAGCTCCCTGCTCCTCCTCCTCAAAGCCCTGACGTCTCCCTGCTCCTCCTCCTCAAAGCCCTGACGTCTCCCTGCTCCTCCTCCCTAGTCCTCCTCCTCAAAGCCCTGACGTCTCCCTGCTCCTCCTCCCTAGTCCTCCTCCTCAAAGCCCTGTCTCCCTGCTCCACCTCCTCAAAGCCCTGACGTCTCCCTGCTCCACCTCCTCAAAGCCCTGACGTCTCCCTGCTCCTCCTCCCTAGTCCTCCTCCTCAAAGCCCTGACGTCTCCCTGCTCCTCCTCCTCAAAGCCCTGACGTCTCCCTGCTCCTCCTCCCTAGTCCACCTCCTCACAGCCCTGACGTCTCCCTGCTCCTCCTCCCTAGTCCTCCTCCTCAAAGCCCTGACGTCTCCCTGGTCCTCCTCCCTGCTAATATTTCTCAAAGCCCTGACGTCTCCCTGGTCCTCCTCCCTGGTCCTCCTTCTCAAAGCCCTGACGTCTCCCTGGTCCTCCTCCTCAAAGCCCTGACGTCTCCCTGCTCCTTCTCCCTAGTCCTCCTCCTCAAAGCCCTGACAGCTCCCTGCTCCTCCTTCTCAAAGCCCTGCTGTCTCCCTGGTCCTCCTCCCTGGTCCTCCTTCTCAAAGCCCTGACGTCTCCCTGG
The DNA here is from genome assembly GCA_030449085.1 of Kryptopterus vitreolus. NCBI lineage: Eukaryota > Metazoa > Chordata > Actinopteri > Siluriformes > Siluridae > Kryptopterus > Kryptopterus vitreolus. The sequence goes on from JACRUU010000030.1 coordinate 2,526,798, forward strand.
TCCTCCTCCTCAAAGCCCTGATGTCTCCCTGGTCCTCCTCCCTAGTCCTCATTCTCAAAGCCCTGACGTCTCCCTGGTCCTCCTCCCTGGTCCTTCTTCTCAAAGCCCTGACGTCTCCCTGGTCCTCCTCCCTAGTCCTCCTCCTCAAAGCCCTGACAGCTTCCTGCTCCTCCTTCTCAAAGCCCTGACGTCTCCCTGGTCCTCCTCCCTGGTCCTCCTTCTCAAAGCCCTGCTGTCTCCCTGGTCCTCCTTCTCAAAGCCCTGACGTCTCCCTGGTCCTCCTCTGGTCCTCCTTCTCAAAGCCCTGACGTCTCCCTGGTCCTCCTCCCTGGTCCTCATTCTCAAAGCCCTGATGGCTCCTGATGATGTGATGTCACACTGCATTGATGTTCAGGTCACTTCATGTCACACCCACATGTCGAGTTTAGGAACAATGACGGGCGCAAATACTTTTGCAATTTTTTTTTTTTGGACGATGAAATCTCAATAACAATATTTCAGCTTCAAATACCGTTACAATGCATTTTTTCATAGATGGATGGATACAAAGGTGCATGGAGGGGATAGATAGATAGATGGATGGATGGATGGATAGGTAGGTGGGTAGGTAGGTGGATAAATAAAAAGTGATGGATGTATAGATAAAAAGGGATGGATGGATGGGTAGATTGATGGATGAAAAGGTCAATGGATGGAGGGATAGATAGCCAAAAAGCTGGATGGATGGATGGGGGGATAGATAGCCAAAAAGCTGGCTGGATGGATGGATAGCTAGATAGATGGATAGCTAAAAAGGTGGATGGATGGATGGATGGACGAGACAGAACAGTATGTCAACTACTCGCGTAATGCTCAAGTAAAAAAAAAAACAGAGTGTTTATTTGCCATTCTATGACCCTGTTTACGCACTTGTTTACGTGATTTTTTTACGTGATAAAGCAGCCCTGCTTTAGTAATGGCCATAATTACCTACCTTTAATATCACTGCTGACCGGAGATGTTTGTAAAATGTTTATTAGCGTGATGCACGGGATAGTAAAGCGGAACGTAATCGTAACGACCGCATCATTCGTTTTTACGGGTTTTATAGGAAATAACGTCTGGGTATAAATATTTAATAGAAACAAGCTTTACGTCTCAAACTGAAATGTACGCCGGAGAATTAGCCAGACTTTCCTGTTTACAGTCCAGAGTTGGAAAATCCGAGCTATCTATCTATCTAGCTATTCATTCATTCATTCATCTTCTACCGCTTTATCCGATCTTCCCTCGGGTCACGGGGAGTCTGTGTCTATCTCAGGCGTCTATGGGCATTAAGGCAGGATACACCCTGGATGGAATGCCAACCCATCACAGGACACACACACACACACACACTCACACACACATTCATACACTAGGGCAGGGGTCACCAACGTGGTGCCCGTGGGCACCAGGTAGCCCCCAAGGAGCACATGAGTAGCTCTCAGGCTTGCTATAAAAAGTGCACAACTCATCAGTGAGATGCGTCTATAATGTAAAATGTAGTTAATTCGTTGTTGATAGTCACTGTCAAAAATCACAAGTGTATTCACATAGATAAATGAGTATCATTAATAATAATAATAATATATAACTAAAGGTAAATTTGTTATTTCAGAGGAGTATTTCAAACTGGTAGCCCTTTATATGACTCGGTGTCCATGTAGTAGCTCTCAGTTACAAAAAGGTTGGTGATCCCTGCACTAGGGACAATTTTCCAAGGTGCCAATCAACCTACCGTGCATGTTTTTGGACCGGGGGGGAAACCGGAGAACCCGGAGAAAACCCGGAGAAAAACCCCCTGAGGCACGGGGAGAACATGCAAACTCCACACACACATTCCCGAGACGGGAATCGAACCCGGATCCTGGCGGTGTGAGGCGAACGTGCTAACCACTAAGCCACCGTGCCTCTTTATCTAGCTATTTATTTATTTATTTATTATTTATTTCATGGTTTTTTTTTTTGTCGCAAAATTTGGTAATTTAATCGTATGAAGATAAAAATTGAACAAACATATTACAATGTCAGCAAACGTCGCTTTAAATGCATCCGGGAATTCTCCAAACATGCCATGATTTGACGGAGAGTTCGTGTTCATCCCAGAGCAGGTGAATAGGATTTAGGTGCGGTGACTGGGAAGGTCATGCCACAATATTTATCCCTCCAGACGACCCTCTAAATAACGCTTTTACGCGGGGTTTGGATGCGTTTGTCGATTCTGCTATTCGTTTACATTTACGCCCTTAATCGGAGTTTCGTCCACCTGACCAGATGGGGGTTAAGGGCCTTGCTCAAGGGCCCATTAGTGGAGCACATTTGCTGGTACTGGGATTTGAACCTGTGACCTTCAGCAGGGATACACCCTGGATGCAATGCCAACGCATCGCAGCACATTCACAGACTAGCGACAATTTTCCAAGGTGCCAGGTGTTTTTCGACCGGAGGAGGAAACCGGAGAACCCTGAGAAAAAAAACCCCCTGAGGCACGGGGAGAACATGCAAACTCCACACACACACACACACACACACACATGGTGAAGGCGGGAATCTGACCCTGGACCATGGAGGCGTGAGGCGTGAGGCTAGCAGCCTTGCAGTACCAACGCAGGCCCCTAGGGGTCGCAGATTCCCGGTGGAGCGACGACGGCTTACATATATGTTTTCCGAATGCCTGTTTCATCATCGTGCAGAATGAAATATTCCACATCACTGGAGTCTAAATTGGTATAATCCACTATAAATACGTCTTTCCCCCCCGAATACGAGGTTTTCACGCTCGTTTCATGTGACGCCATTTGTTTATTTGTTTATTTATTTATTTTGTTGTTGCCCCAATTCCATTTCATTTCATCTTTTGTGGTGAAATTTGCCATAAATCTCAGACGGGGGTCTATTAGCCCACGGGCCAGTGAGCCATCCATCAGCAAGACAAACTGCTGCTCCACTTGCGCTGTTGCATCACGCTGTCGGATTGCTCACACACACACACACACACACACACTTCCTTCCACCTGCTATTTTCAAGATCAAACACAAATGATCTCTCTATTTTGTAGTCTCTGTGCTGCTTCTGTTGTTTCATCCCACCGTGTGCGTTTCTTAGCCGTGCATCAAAACCCTTAACATTTCTCCGGGGGCAGGGGGTGGGTGGGAGATGGGGGGGTTTGGGTGGGGGGTTTCCGACCCCAGGAGGCCGAGCTACCTGAATGATGAAGACGCCTTCCGTCTTCATCGTTCAATTCCCGTAAACGTGGCGGAGGATTGCACGACGTAAGCCGCTGGGGGGTTGGCAGGAGCAATTTTTCAGGTTGTCTATCCAAACACACACACACACACAAGATTACACACACACACACACACACACACACACACACATACACACTTTCCCGGCTTGTGCAAAAGTAAACGTGATGAATCACCGGCTGTGCGATAGAGGGAGCCGGAATCAGATCTGGATCAGGAGTGTACAGGAGTGTGTGTTTAGTTCGGCTTGGGTATCATTCGGGTCCGGTGGTCTCGAATGGGAAGGTCCCGGTCTTGGTCTGGATCTTTTGACCCTTAAGTCTTGCCCTTTTTTTTGGGGGGGTGGGGGGGGGGTTTTATGGCCCAGACTCTTGGCGTGCTTCTAGGCATTGGTCTGTGTATCATTCCTCCCACCCACCACCAGAGGGCACCGTGGCCACCAACGCCGTGTCCCATTAACACGGGCCAGATACATAACGCCTTGGCTCTTAGAGTATCTTCTCTGCACGCTGCTTTAGTGCTGGTTTGGTTCTAGGCCTTGATTCTGGGTCTGGATCTAGATTTGAGGTCCTAATTTGACTCTTACGCATCTTGTTTGATGTCGTCTTGGTCTGGTGGCCGCAGAGAGTTCTCCTTCTAAGCATTGACCTGGTTGTGGGGGGGTTTCTTTTGGCCCAGATTTGTGGTCTGGTTCTAGACCTTCTTTCTGAGAATATCTTCTCTGTGCTCTAAAGCAAGTTGTGGTTTCACGCTCCTGGTGTGCATTTGACTTTTTTTTTTTTTAGTATTTGCTTGGGGTTTATGGGGGCACGGTGGTTTAGTGGTTAGCACGTTTGCCTCACACCGTCAGGGTCGGGGGTTCGATTCCGGTCTCGGCCATGTGTGTGAGGAGTTTGTGCATGTTCTCCCCGTGCCTCAGGGGGTTTTTCTCCGGGTTCTCTGGTTTCCTTCCCTGCTCCTAAAACATGCACGGTAGGCTGATTGGCACCTTGGAAAATTGTCCCTAGTGTATGAATGTGAGTGTGAGTGTGTGTCTGTGTGTGTGATGTGTTGGCATTCCATCCAGGGTGTATCCTGTCTTAACGCCCATAGACGCCTGAGATAGACCCGCGGGAAGATCGGATAAAGTAGTGAATGAATGAATGAATGAATGCTTGGGGTTTTTTTGTGGTTTCCGAATCTCGGACTGGTTTAGGGTTCAGGGGAATTGGGATGGGAATGTGACGCTCACCTTGTTCTTTCCATCCAGGCTCAGTCTGGATCTGGGTTTTAAGGGGACACGATGGCTGTGCTGGCTGCCTGGATGTGGGCCTTGAGTATGCTCTGTTCAAGATCTCCTTAGCTTGCGATCCTAAACAATAAGCGCGGTCTATTGTTGCCACTTGATGTAATAATCGATTCCCTGCTGGCCGGCAGATTTTGCGAGTTGGAATGTAGCGTATAAATAATTATCGATCAATAAATCTATAATTAAAGAGCTCGTCTGGGACTCGGTGGGGGTTTGTGTTTACTACAGAACTGACACGGGCTGTGTGTGTGTGTGTGTGTGTAGGCAATTATCACTCACTGGACTGTATAAATATTGGGTAATAGATTCTGCATCGTGGTGCGCCAAGTGAATTCATGCAGTAATAAATGTCATATGGCAGGTCGTACGACAATCTAGCAAATCAATAAACAATTTAACAAACATACATACATGCATACAAATCCTTCAGCATGTTCGAGCCCCCGGTATCGTCAAGCTGCTACTCTTGGGCCCTTGAGAAAGGCCCTTGACCCTCTGTGCACCTGGGCGTGCCGTATCATGTCTGACCCCATACACACACACACACACACACACACACACACACACACACACACACACACACACACACACACACAACACACACACATATATATATAGAGGGGCACGGTGGCGTTTAGTGGTTAGCACGTTCGCCTCACACCGCCAGGATCCGGGTTCGATTCCCGTCTCGGTCCATGTGTGTGTGGAGTTTGTGCATGTTCTCCCCCCCCCGTGCCTCAGGGGGTTTTTCTCCGGGTTCTCCGGTTTCCCCCCGGTCCAAAAAACATGCACGAAAAATTGTCCCTAGTGTATGAATGTGTGTGTGTGTGTGAGTGTGTGTGTGTCTGCCCTGCGATGGGTTGGCATTCCATCCAGGGTGTATCCTGCCTTAATGCCCATAGACGCCTGAGATAGACACAGACTCCCCGTGACCCGAGGGAAGATCGGATAACGCGGTAGACAATGAATGAATGAATGAATGAATATATATATATATATATATATATATATACACACACATATATATATATATATATATATATATATATATATATATATATACACACATACACACACACACACACACACACTACTAGAAGCTATTTTTCTCCGCACTTAACGCTCACAATTGGTGACTTTATCGTTAGCTCTGATGAACAGAACTATTTCCACCTCTCCATCTTCTCCCTCTTCCTCTCCAGACGCTGTCGGAACGCTCGCATTATCATTAAGGCTTTAATGAACATCCACTCGAAGGTTGAGAGTCGCACCGCCTCGTGGTTCTTCTTTTTCTTCTCCTCCTTCTCGGGGCCTTGGCGAGTCTTTCACACGCGCTCAGGGACCCATAAAAATAACACCGTAATGCAGTTCCTTTTCTCCGCTTTACTTATGACACCGGAGGGGAATGTTAGTTCTTTTTTTTTTTTTTTTACAGCTTGTGTGTATTACACCTCGTTCACTCGCTCACTCACTCATTCACTCGTTCTCTCACTCACTCACGCATACAGTCATTCATTCCCTCGCTCACACATTCATTCATTCACGCATTCACTCGCTCATTCACAAACTCACTCACTCACTCGTTCACTCACTCGTTCACTCATTTGTTCGCTCACTCACTCACTCCCTCAGTCACCCATTCACTTGCTCCCTCGCTCGCTCACTCCCTCACTTTTTCACTCACTCACTCATTCACTCGCTCGCTCGCTCTCACTCACTGCCTAGCTCCCTCGCTCTCTCTCAGTCACTCATTCACTTGCTCCATCGCGCTCGCGACCTCCCTCACTCGCTCACTTACTCATTCACTCGTCCATTCACTCACTCACTTGTTTATTCGCTCGCTTACTCACTCACTCGTTCACTCATTCGTTCGCTCACTCACTCACTCCCTCAGACACCCATTCAATTGCTCCCTCACTTGCTCACTCCCTCAATTGTTCACTCACTCACTTGCTCACTCAATCATTCACTCGTTCTCTCACTCACTCACTCACTCATGCATACAGTCATTCATTCCCTCGCTCACACATTCATTCATTCACGCATTCACTCGCTCATTCACAAACTCACTCACTCACTCGTTTACTCACTCGCTTACTCACTCGTTCACTCATTTGTTCGCTCACTCACTCACTCCCTCAGTCACCGATTCACTTGCTCCCTCGCTCGCTCACTCCCTCACTTGTTCACTCACTCGCTTGCTCATTCACTCATTCGCTCGGTCACTCACTCGCTCACTTGCTGCCTAGCTCCCTCGCTCTCAGTCACGCATTCACTTTCTCCATCGCGCTCTCCCTCCCTCGCTCGCTCACTCACTCATTCACTTGCTCACTGATTCACTCATTCACTCGCACACTCACTCATTCACTTGCTCACTGATTCACTCATTCACTCTCACACTCACTCATTCACTTGCTCACTGATTCACTCATTCACTCGCTCACTCACGCTCACTTATTCGAATCTCACGAAAACTTTGCTCAACTCAAAAATGAAAACAAAAAAAAAAAAAAGGTTTTTGTACGTTTAGTAACAATATAACTTCAGAATTTACCGAAATGAAATGTTATCTCATTATGGGCAAACAATACACACACACACACACACACACACACACACACACACACACACACACACACACACAGCAAACTCAGCAAACAATTGTAATTAGGCTCCCTACAGAGGGGAAAACAGCTTTTTGAACAAATGAACCAAAGAAGTATAACCGAATGTAAATGAGTTCAAAACACACACACACACACACACACACACACACACACACTTTGCATTAGAGTAAAACTCAATAACCGAAATGACGAGGAAAATGTAATAAAAGTTTCCGTCGGTTTGTGTTTCTCGGAGGCCCATCACATACAACGCAGTCTTTGTTGTTTATTTATTAATAAACACCCGGTATAATAAAACAAATAAAATAAATCTGAAAATAAAACCCGCACACAGTGTACAATGCTCCCCCTACAGCCCAACAGTGGGAATTACAGCCATCAATATTTAAGTAGCGGTACTAATAAAATGAAGAATCGCATCGTTATCGCTTTTGTCTTGTTGATGGTCTGAAGTTACAAACCCGAACCATTGTGTGTGTGTGTGTGTGTGTGTGTGTGTGTGTAGGTGAATGAAGAAGAGCTAGGAATCAGAGTGAGTGCGTTAGTTCAAAGCGCTGACCTTCCGCTGAAACGCTGCGTGCGCTCGACAGATCGCTTTGACATTTCCTTAATAGAATTCTTCACAAAAACGGAAAAACAACTTGCGTAACGTCGCGGCGAGGACGCGCGCCCACGCGCATGTTTTTGTCTCCTGATGAGAGCGCGAGCGTGAAAGTGCATTAATACTGCGTTAAATAGGAAACGAAACGCTCGAGTGTTCGCTGAGTGGCGCTCGTCCTGGTGTTAAAGCGGGTGCGTTTTTTTTTTTAAGGCTTTTAAAGGCGTAAATACGACACCGACGTCACGTTACACGCTACTGATATATTATGAAAAAAATAAACAATATACGGACACCTGGGAGCCTTCAACGTCCAACATTCCACTCTTCTGGGAAGATGCTTCCATTCGATGATGCTGATTGGAGGGTTCGAGCCCCGATATCGCCAAGCTCTTAACCCTCTGTACTCCAGGGGGCGCTGTATCATGGCTGACTCTGGACTCTGACCCCAAAGTCCTCCGCAAATGACTCTACAGTAGGTAGTTCAGTGCATTTGAATAAGTCAAACCTGAGCTTTTGTCCTTAATGGCATTTTTTTCCTTACATTACTTTTACATTTATACTTTGAAACGGGTACTTTTGCACTTTTACTCGAGTTAAAAGGGTCTTTTTAAACCCTGCTGTCTATACTTTTACCTGAGGAATGAATGGGAACACTTGGGATACTCCAAATTCATGCTAAAAACCCACGCTTTCCCGGATCTAGTACTTTGGACACTGGAGACTCCTTCCTAAGAATCCAGTGGAACATCTTCCCAGACGAGTGAACTCGGATTTTGAGACATTCAAATGTCCACATAGTGAACACTGAGCTAGCTAAATGTAATATAATGTAATATTCTCATTTATTATCCCAATTAAAAAAAAAAAGATAACATCATTCATTCTTCCGGAGACGTGTTGATTATTTCGGAGAGGTCGGTATCGACATCATTTGTTTATTTTATGTATCGATTGCCTGGTTGTAAACCTGCCAGATTCCAGCATTGCATATATTTATTGATGGATTGCATCATTAATTCACTTGGCACGGCACAATGCAGATTCTCGCCACGTATACACACACAGAGTGCGTACAACGTGTACAAAGTCTTATCAGCTTCCACCACCATGCTTCATTTTAGACAGGGTTTTTTTTTTACCCTAATGATAAACCAAATCAATTTCCTATGGGTTTTTTTTTCGATCTGATGAGATCATAGAATTTAGTTTTTATTTTTATTATTATTATATTCCATTTATGGCCTTGTAGATGGTTTACAATTTGCCGATTCAAAAAATCCACCAATGCACAACCACCAATCTACCATTAGTGGGCCCTTGAGCAAGGCCCTTAACCCTTAATTGCTCAGTTGTAAGCCGCTCTGGATAAGGGCGTCTGCCAAATGCCGCAAATGTAATGCATTGACAATAAACAACATCTCCCACAATGCATGCGACTACGTTCCCCCTGAAATGACGGCATCCCGCCAGTAAAGTGCAGCGTATCCCGCATCGGCGTTTACCAGGGGGGGGGGGATATTTCCAACATTGAGAAATTTCTATCCCAAAATGTCCAGGTGAAAATGTGAAAACGAATACGTTTGTGCTTCAAGGAGAATACGAGCTGTGTGTTATGAGGCGACGTCGCTCATCAAACACTATATACCGTCTGTGCTCCAGGGGGCGCTGTACCATGGCTGGCCCTGCACTGGCTATTCGAAGAAACGACCAATACACCCTTTTCTAATCCTCTATTCACTTGGTAACAATGCAAAGTGTTTGCAAGTGTATGATTACGTGGGGGGGGTAAATACTTATTCACGCCGCTTTCACGCGCACAAAGAGGAAAACGACGTCCGTGTTTCCACTTATTTCCACTCGCTTTAATGACTATGAAATTCCTTCCAGGCGTTTGAAGGGAACCTCTTAGCAGATTAGCTTGTGTGCTCCTCACACGGCGTCTGGAAATGTCCCTTTAATGATTTGTATTTCTTTATTTATTTTTAAATCAATACGAAAGCAGCGGCGAATGCAGCGGGGGTGTAATTTATCCCAAGTGAAAACGCTTCACGCGCCGATTTGCGCGTGATTGCAACGTGAAAGGACCTTTGTTTAGGGGGGGGGAAAAAAAAAAACGCCGAGTTTGCACTCCTTGGCCAATCGCGCTAAATAACGGAAAAGAAAAAACAAACAAAGCCCGAATTAGACGAAGAATAATATGTTCATTTTAACGGGACTCTAAAAGTCGCGCACGTGTGTTTTCTTTTAATCAGAGTAAGAGCTGCACTGTAGAATTAATCAAACCCAGACTTTCGAGAGACTGTAAAAAGGCGGCTCGGGTTGGAGTTTAAAGCTTCGGCGAACGCTGATTTACGACCAAATAAATCGGAAACCCCCCCCCCCCCCCCCACCCCCCATCCCGCACCTCCCTCCTTCCTGATTCGCCGATCCCGTCCCGTCAGGACTGAAGAATAACTCCGCCACTATACTGGATTATTTGGTTATTAGCGAACGTTCAGACGAGCCTATTATGACTTATTAATAGGTCGTATATACTATATACCAAGTCTTTTAATAAATCGAATGCGTAGGAGAGCGCGTTATTGTATTAATATTAATGTGGAATGTTATAAATGGTATTCTTTTCAACACTGTCTATAATCTAAGGCTTCGAATATTAACTCATGCGCCATATATGAATTCTTTCCCTCTTTCTCATACTGTAACAGATGTTATAATTATATACATTTCTCTCAAAAGTCACTCCCCTTACTCACATTATGGACATTCATTTCGTGTTAATTACAATGTTATTTTGTTTAGTGGTTGGTTTGAAGTGTAAAATATGGGACGTGGCTCCTTTAAGAATTGTGTTCCGGTTGCTTTTCCCATATAAACTGGTGATGCGGTGTTTAGGTGATACAGAAGCGCTTTATTGCGTAATACGGATTTGGGAACGCGCTGCGCATGCGCAAGGTTCCTTATGGTAATACACGCTAATATATATAGTGAGGAGATCATACATGGTGTGAATGCGCCGCTAGGGGGCGTGATTTCGGGAATATTTAGGAAGCGTGAGTGGATGCACTGAACGTTTCTTTATTTGTTATTGTTTGTTTGTGTTCATTCGCACAACACGATGCAGAGTGAAGGAGCGGATCACACACACACACACACACACACACACACACACACACACACACACACAGTAACGAGCGCTGCGTTATAACGCGCCTTAAACACATTTAGTGACGCTAACGCGAATGTGCGTTAACGCGTTAATAACGCGTTCACTTTGACAGCGCCTAATGTCAACACCGTTAGGAGCTACTGTTTTGTTGTTGTTGTTGTTGTTGCAGTAAACAAACAAAAAAAAAAACAACCAAGAACATGTTATTGCTCTAAACTACATTTATAATAACACACTTTTAGCATTCTTAACGAGGTACTAACCTCCAATCATCCCCGTGCATGTCCCCAGAAGTGTTGAGTTGTTGTTGTTTACTGCTTTTCCTTTGCTCTTGTAAAAGGTGTAATCCAGTAAACAGGCAACGTCCAGGTTAGTAAACAAAAGGGCAAAACATGGGCATAAACAACCCATTTGTTTGTCAATAATCAACAGTGTTTTAGTGCGTGTCATGTAAAATCCTCTTGCTGCCAACTGGATGGGTGTTTGTAATTAGTTCCCGCGCAGGGGCTTCTGGGAATAGTAGTTCAATGGGACACGGTCCGGGTGTTTTTAGAGCGCCCTCTGGTGGTGAGTTCGATTTTGTACATTGACCAAAAATAAACAATCGTCATTTATATTTCTGAAATATAAATATTATATTTATTATGTCTGAATTTCTTTGTTTACAGCATTTGTTCACACCTGCCTAAAAGCGTAATAATAACAATATAACATTATTATTATTTTGTCGCCGTCAATATAATAAATCGGCGGCACAAAAAAGGCAAACATTTAACGCAATTAATTTCGGCGTAAAATTTATCGCACACCCAAAATGCCGTTATCGAGACCTCAGTGTTTACTCGCGCGACGTCTCTATTTATTTATTTATTGACTTCATTTTCTTCCTTCTTTTCTTTCTTTCTTTTTCTTTCTTTCTTTCTTAACATTTTCTTTCTTCCTTTCTGGACTTCATTTCTTTCTTTCTTTCTTTCTTTCTTGACTTCATTTTCTTTTCTTTTTTTCTTTCTTTATCATTTTCTTTCTTTCTTTCTTGACTTCATTTTCTTTCTTTCTTTTTTTTCACTTCATTTTTTTTTCTTTCTTTCTTTCTTTCTTTCTTTCTTTCTTATCATTTTCTTTCTTTTTTTCTTTCTTTCTTGACTTCATTTCTTTCTTTCTTTCTTTCTTTCTTATCATTTTCTTTCTTCCTTTCTTGACTTCATTTTCTTTCTTTCTTTCTTTCTTTCTTTCATTTTTCTTTCTTTCTTTCTTTTCTTTCTTGACTTCATTTTCTTATTCTTTCTTTCTTTTCTATCTTTTTCTTTCTTTTCTTTCTTTTTTTCTTTCTTTCTTGACTTCATTTCTTTCTTTCTTTTTCTTTCTTTCTTCACTTCCTCTCTCTCTCTCTCTGTTCATCAAAAAGAGCATGAAAAATGAACACGGAAAAAAAACAACTAAAAATCTTCCTCCCGCATGTTTTTTTTTTTTTTTTTATCATCCGCACGTGATCGCCGTTCGTATTATTTGACTTAATTAAAACCAATTCCAGACGGCTGAAATATCGGTTTTTAATCTCCTCCCGAAATTTTCCTTGTCTCGCTTCAAAAAAAGCCAGGTTTCCGTGATCCCGCTCTTTCTCCGGGCGTTTTTTTTTTTTTGACAGAAGGAAAAAAAAAAAAAAAAAAAAAAAAAAGAAAAAAAAAAAAAAAAAAGCGCTGACTCCAAACATGGACGTTATTAAATTTATTCATTGCTCTTGCAACAGGCGATATCTCCAGTAGGATGAAATATCGCCGCTTCGGGGATAGTTTTCTTATCATCGGAACACACCACCGCGCCGATAAAGATTGATGGCCTGCACCGAAATGGATCGCGGGAACGGAGGAATAACGAAGCGAAGGAACGTAGCATGTTTATACAGCGTCGCTCGAACCAGTGGCCTTTTATTTTGGTACCCAATGATTTTGACGCAACAAAGCAGGAAGGAAAATTAACGTTGATCAAACAAAGCTTGGAGGGGGCGGGGGAGCGGAGCTCAGTGGTTTAAGGCTCTTGGGTGTCAATGTGACGTCAGTGGAGATTTATAGACAGCGTCATAAGGCGTCATAAGGCATTCGAAGAGCAATGAATGTATATCTCAGGCGTCTATGGGCATTAAGGCAGGATACACCCTGGATGGAATGCCAAACCCATCACAGGACACACACACACACAATTCATACACTAGGGACAATTTTCCAAGGTGCCAATCAACCTACCGTGCATGTTTTTTTTGGACCGGGGGAGGAAACCGGAGAAACCCAGAGAAAAAAAAAACCCCCTGAGGCACAGGGAGAACATGCAAACTCCACACACACATGGCCGAGACGGGAATCGAACCCGCACCCTGGCGGTGTGAGGCGAATGTGCTAACCACTAAACCACCGTGCCCCAAAATAAATATATATCTTTATACATACATACATATATATATATATATATATATATATATATATATATATATATATATATATATATATATATAAATGTTTTTTTGGCTTTTCATATACGTGGATCTTCTCCAAAGTGTAACGACAAAACGATGTTACACTCAAATTTAAACGCAAAGGGGATGGAGAGGAAGATCTAGCGCTACAGAGTCTCTCTGGGGTCTGTGGGTAAGACATTGGGCTCTGGACCACCGGGTCAGCACCACCAAAAAGCACCATCCAGGGCCCCAAAGGTGATGCCAGGGCTTAAACCACAAAACTTATCATTAGCGAACGTTCACCTGGGACCAACGTCTGTACTCGACTTTTATTCAGTGGCACGAATGATCGCAAATCTCCACGCTGCCACTAGTGGGCCCTTGAGCAAGGCCCTCAAGTTGTAGGGCGCTCTGGGTAAGGGCGTCGGCCAAATCTACTGAATTCCTCCACCTCACCTCCACCTAAAAAAAAACGCCCGAGTGGCTGAAACGCACTCCACAAGCACACTCCGAAATCTTTATATAAATAAATAAAGAGTGGGTGGAAATATAGATTGGATCTAAAATGCTCAAAAAGCACCACAGCAAAAAATAAATAAATAAATAAATAAATAAATCCTGCCACTGAAACTAAAGAAAAATAAATAAATAAATAAAGAGCTATTTGTTGATGATGACAGGATATACAAACGGGCGAGGGGCGGAGTTTCCCGGCGCGTCTCCGCGCGAGCTCTTTTCCGCGCCGAGGCGAATCGCTAAATCATTCGTGACAAAAAGGTAATTAACGGCGCTCCCGCAGAGAGATGAATCTCACCATCTGAGAAAGCTCAGAGATCAAAGCCGGCCCTTGCGGCAGGGGGGCGTCGGATTCGCCCCCGACCATCCGGCCAGCCGCCTTCGCTAATGTTATTCTATCAATCATATTTAAAGGGCACGGGTGCGACAAATCACTCGTCTCGCATTGTACTCGCTCTTAAACCTTTCGACAGTTTTATGCGCTTTAAAGCGATTCCCGCAGATGGGTAAACGTAATATTTATGGAAGGAGCCTCCAGTGTCGCTTCTGTGGCATCTTTATGGTTCGCCTTGTGTCATATGGGAGGTGGTGGCATAGTGGTAGGGTGTCGGCGTCTGGACCAGAAGATCGCAGGTTCAAACCCCGTAACCACCAAGCTACCATTAGTGGGCCCTTGAGCAAGGCCCTTAACCCTCATTTGCTCAGTTGTAAGTCGCTCTGGATAAGGGCGTCTGCCAAATGCCATTAATGTAAATGTCATATTATAGGACACGGAGAATCCCTGAGCACATAAAGGGGCCTTTTTTTTTTACTTCAGTGCATCCACTCACACTTCCTAAATATTCCGGAATTACGCCCCCTAGCTGCGCATTCACAACAGGTACGATCTCCTCACTATATTAGCGTATATTACCGTACGGAACCTTACGCAAGCGCATCGCATTCCCAAATCCGTATTACTGCAATAAAGCGCATTTTTACCGAACGCAATAAAGCGCTTCCGTATAACCTAAACACCGTATCACCAGTTTATATGGAAAAGTAACCGGAACACAATTCTTAAAGGAGCCACGTCCCATATTTTACACTTCAAACCACCAATAAACAAATAAACATTGTCATTAACAAGTAATTCATATTAAAAGTCTCCAGAGTAAAAATAAATATTAAATAATCAATGATTTTATTAAAGGGAGAGATTTTTGAGAGAAATGTATATCATAATAACATGTGTTGCAGTATTAGAAAGAGGAAAAGTATTCATTTATGGTGCACGAGTTAATATTTAATTAACATACAATGTTATTACAAAATTATTCTACATTGAAAACGATTAATCACGAGACAATCGTGCGATTAATCGCGATTAAATGTTTTAATACCAGACTCCTCCTCTTCATCATTAGTTGCTTGTGCAGGAGACTCGGGTGAATCATAAAATGTAATGGATTCCACTGCAGCTGGAGCTCTAGAGAACAGAACATAAAAACAAATAAACAAACAAACAAGTAAACAAGTAACAAATAAACAAACAAACACCCTGGATGGAATGCTGACCCATCACACACACACACACACACATTCATACACTAGGGACAATTTTCCAAGGTGCCAATCAAACCTACCGTGCATGTTTTTGGACCGGGGGGAGGAAACCGGAGAACCCGGATAGAAAAACCCCCTGAGACACGGGGAGAACATGCAAACTCCACACACACACATGGCCGAGACGGGAATCGAACCCGGACCCTGGCGGTGTGAGGCGAACGTGCTAACCACTAAACCACCCCCCGTGCCCCCCATTATTATTATTATTATTATTATTATTATAAATTCGCACAGTATTGCCCTGGTATCTTTAAATATAACGCCTTCTAATTCCGTATAACGTTGGCATCCATTACACACGTCGGGGTGTGAAATCGCTCGTCTCGTAATAACTGCGAGTTACACAAAAGTGTTACCCGAGGCCAAAAAAAAAAAATGCACCAAAACTTTTGTCCTCAATAAAACTTTTTTTTTTTTTTTTTTCCCCTCTTCCGCAGAATGTGATTTCAGTGCTGAGCATAAGCCAGTTCCTGCATTCAGGGCTGAGAATATCACAGTAGGCGGTGGTTGTGTATATATATATGTGTGTGTGTGTGTGTGTGTGTGTGTGTGTGTAGGAGAGTGTGTGTATATAAAAAAAAAAAAAAAAAAAAAATCCACTTATCTTCCACAAGGCACAGATGCCAACATGTCGTCTTCCTGCGCTCAGACTCGGTATTATAATCATGTGAATGGGACTCCATAATAACAGTGGGGGGGGTTTCCGCCGGGTTTGAGGATTCGGTGGGAAATAAAAGAAAGGGAGGAAAAAAAAAAAAGAAAAACGAAGGTGTAACAGATGAAAGGTGAAAAGTAAAATATGATATTTCATTTCTTTTCTTCAGGAATGATGTGAATAAATGGCAGGTCATGCGAGAGCTGATATACGGCTGCAGGAAACTGAAAGCCAGAGCAGGATATGAGCTCGGAATGCCCTCGATAAACCCTGCGCTCTCTTTTTCCGCGGTGTGTGTGTGTGTGTGGGGGGGGGGGGGGGGGGGGGGGGGGGGGGGGGGGTGGGGGGGGGGGGGGGGGGGGTGGGGGGGGAGGGGGGGGGTATCGATGCGTGGCCTGCGATACGATACCTTAAACGATACATATCAAGCGCAGCTACCCATCCTTCAACCTTCAAAAAGCACGGGGACAAACAAAGCGGGAAAAACACGCTTGTTTGTTTTGTTGTTTGCTAATTGGAAGGACACACAGCGATGACATACAGTAGTGTTTACAGAAGGAAAGACAAAAGTAAAAAAAAAAAATAATATATATATATATATATATATATATATATATATATATATATATATATATATACCACACACATATACGTACACACACACACACACACACATATATATATATATATATATATATATATATAGTATATAATATTCACACACAATACTACACACATATACAACCCACCATATATATATATATATATATCATATATATATATATATATATATATAACTATATATCTATATATATCTATAATAGACTTTAGATATACTTTAGATATAAATATATATATATATATATATATATATATCTATATATATATATATATCTATATATATAGTATATATATATCTGCATCTAAAGATCGTAACCAAACCCTTTTTATTTATTTATTTGTTTGTTTTTATTTATTTATTTATTTTTTTCTGCCACAAAAAGGAAATAAAACGCAGGAAATCTTTGTTTAAAAAAAAAAAAAAAAAAACGCTCGAAGACGAAGCAAGAAATAGATTGGAAAATGCAGGAGATTAAAACAGAACGAAATTAACGACCCAATAATGCAAAACATCACATTTTCTCCTCTTTTTTTTTTCCTTTTTCTTTTTTTTGGGGTTTAGAAATTACTGCTTGACTGAAGGCGCGCTCGTGTGTGTGTGTGTGTGTGTGTGGGGGGGGGGGGGGGTGGGGGGGGGGGGACAACATCTGTGCTGTCTGTCGGAGGGAAAGAAGAAGAAGGAAAAAAAATCCATTTAAAGCCTCTTTGAGCAAGGTCACCTAGACTGGATAGCCCTGAGCTGTGGATTAGTTTTGGGTGGGTGATGAGAGAGAGAGAGAGAGAGAGGAGAGAGAGAGAGAGAGAGAGAGAGAGAGAGAGAGAGATGAGAGGGAGGAAGGAGAGGAGAGGAGAGAGAGAGAGACGAGAGGAGAGAGAGAGAGGAGAGAGAAGAGATGAGTGAAGAGATTAATAGCACCTGGATTCCAGTCTGGAAAAGTGTTCCACTTAGCCGCTCTTAATTACGGCTAGCCAATAGCCGCAGGAAGGAACGAAAGATCTTTGCTAAGCAGAAAAGAGAAACAAACAAACGGCCCGATGTTGCGTCATGAAGCCAAAGACTAATTGAAGTTTGAAAATGCTGGACACGTTTCCTTCAACCCCCCCTACCCCCCCCCCCCCCCCCAAAATACCAAACACCCCCCCCTCACCCCGAGCATCTTGACAAACAAAGCTGGAAAAACACATTTTTGTTTGTTTATCCATCCATCCATCCATCTTCCGCTTATCCGGGAGAGCATAAGCTCTAAGCAGAGATGCCCAGACTTCCCTCTCTCCAGCCACTTCCTCCAGCTCCCCTGGGGGGGGACACCGAGGAGTTCCCAGGACAGTTGAGAGACATAGTCCCTCTAATGTGTTCTGGGTCTTCCCAGAGGACTCTTCCCGGAGCCCGAAACACCTCCCCCCATCTGAAATAGATGCCCGAGCCACGCCAGCTCTCTATGTGGAGGATCAGCGGATCTACTCGTGTGACTGAACTTCTCACCCTATCTCTAAGGGAGCGCCCAGACACCCTGCGAAGGAAGCTCATTTCGGCCGCCTGTATCCGGGATCTCGCCCTTTCGGTCATGACCCAAAGCTCATGGCCATAGGTGAGAGTAGGAACGTAGATCCACCAGTAAGCTTTTGTTTGTTTGCTAATTGGAAGTACACAGTGATGACGTACACTGCACGTACAAAATGTGACGAGGGTTCGCTCGTTAACGCATCACCACCATTACGGTTTCCCTCGAGGCGCCAGTCTGATGAGCGACGTCGCCTCATAACACTTTTTCTCCTCGCGTCCCGGACATTTGGGGATAGAAATTTCCACGCGCATGTGGGATACGCTGCACCCTAGTGGCGGTGTTCCGTCACTAACACAACATAGCCTCGTGCATTGTGGGAGACGTAGTTTTATTGTCACCCCCCCCCCCCCCCCCCCCCCCCGACCCCCCCCCCCCCCCCCCCCCAGCCCCCCCCCCCCCCCCCCCCCCCCCCCCCCCCCCCCCCCCCCCCCCCCCCCCCCCCCCACCCCCCCCCCCCCCCCCCCCCCCCCCCCCCCCCCCCCACCCCCCCCCCCCCCCCCCCCCCCCCCCCCCCCCCCCCCCCCCCCCCCCCCCCCCCCCCCCCTCCCCCCCCCCCCCCCCCCCCCCCCCCCCCCCCCCCCCCCCATTATTTTAAGACAATAATACATGTTTGAAGCTCTTAAACTTGGTTCCCTTTTGGCTCCTATGAAGGTTCCTAACTCGCGCCATCCTATGGATACGCATTAGTCAATAAAGAAATGTGATGGATGATTTATTTATGTAACGAATTTACATAATAAAAGGTTTAAATTCGTCATCGAAAAAGTCCTTCCAGGTTAAAACTACAACACTGTACAAACAAACAATGAAATAAATACAACTATTTCACAAAAGAGCAATTTCAGTCCTTCCTTCTGGGAGCGTAAATAATAAAAACATATCAAAAACCCCAAAAATATAGAAATTAAATGCCTGAGAATTCCCAGAAAGCCGCCTTTGTTTTCCCGAGTGCGAATGCGTCAGGAGAACGGCGCCCGAACGCGTCCAACGGCTTCAGCTCCCATTGTGCGCTAAATGTCATCAAACGCCGCCGGTCAATCAGCGTGATTGACGGAGAAAAAGTGAAAAGAATAATAATTATATATATTTATTTATTTCACAAAAAATAGCAAACGCGTCG
>JACRUU010000030.1:2551283-2558614 GCA_030449085.1 Kryptopterus vitreolus
TGGTTTGTGTGTTTTGTATGTTGTTGTTAGTGTGGATTATGTTTTGTGTGTTTGGGTGTATTTGTTGAGTTTGTGTGTTTTGTATAGATTATGTGCTTTGTGTGGATTGGGTTTTGTGTGTTTTTGTGTATTTGTTGAGTTTGTGTGTTTTGTATAGATTGTGTGCTTAGTGTGGATTATGTTTTGTGTGTTTTTGTGTATTTGTTGAGTTTGTGTGTTTTGTGTTTTGTATAGATTGTGTGCTTAGTGTGGATTTCTTAGTGGGATTATGTTTTGTGTGTTTGGGTGTATTTGTTGAGTTTGTGTGCTTTGTATAGATTGTATGGATTGTGTTTTGCGTGACTGCGTCACGTAACCGCAAACGTGAAAAATCGGCCAAACGGCGAATCTCGGACACATGGTCATGTGACATGTCTAACCGCTCGGCACATCGATGGGAGTCGGATGCTGGATAAATTGATGTCCCTGGCCCCGCCCCTCCTGAAAAAACGCCCACTTTGTATTATTATGGCTGTATTTACACAAACGTCAGCACCAGCATGGACTAAATTCATATAACTTTCCTATAATAGTGAGTTGCGTAATAATAGTCAGACCGTTCAGTACATTAATCACTGTGATTATCCCACACATGCCACAGCAGCGGCGTTACGCTAATCATTACCACGCAAGATGACACGTTTTTTTTTTTTTTCCCTTTTCACAAGCTAATAGTCTACGTTTCCCGGCGAAATGAGCTATTGGCTGGTATTGATGGTCGTCAGGAGGCTTTCAGAAATAATATCCGTTATTGAACAGACGAAGACAGACAGGATTTTCTTTCCTCAGACAGAATCTCGAGTCCCGTTCAGCCCCCGTTTCTGAGCCAAACACCATCCGAATGATGTCGTATGTTTATGTGTGCTTTGTACAGTTGAGTTTGTGTGTTTTGTATAGATTGTGTGCTTAGTGTGGATTGTGTTTTGTGTGTTTTTGTGGGGTTTGTGTTTGTGGTGTGTGTTGTTTTGTGCGTTTGTGTTTTGTGCGTTTTTGTGTCGTGTGTTTGTCGTTTGTGTTGTTTTGTGAGTTTTTGTGGCGTTTGGGTGTCGTGTGTTTTGTATTTGTTGAGTTTGTGTGTTTTGTATAGATTGTGTGCTTTGTGTGGACTGTGTTTTGTGTGTTTTTGTGGCGTCTGGGTGGTGTGTGTTTGTGTTTTGTATTGTTTGCGTATTTGTTGAGTTTGTCTGTTTTGTATAGATTGTGCACTTTGTGTGGATTTTGCGGTGTTTGGGTGGTGTGTGTTTGTGTATTTGTGGAGTTTTTGTGTTTTGTATAGATTGTGCACTTTGTGTGGATTGTGTTTTTGTGGTGTTTGTGTATTTGTTGAGTTTGTGTGCTTTGTATAGATTGTGCACTTTGTGTGTTTTGTGTGTTTTTGTGGTGTTTGGGTGGTGTGTGTTTGTGCATTTGTTGAATTTGTGTGTTTTGTATAGATTGTGTTTTGTGGAGATTGTCTTTTGTGAGTTTTTGTGATGTTTGGGTGTCGTGTGTTTTGTATTTGTTGAGTTTGTGTGTTTTGTATAGATTGTGTGCTTTGTGTGGACTGTGTTTTGTGTGTTTTTTGTGGCGTCTGGGTGGTGTGTGTTTGTGTTTTGTATTGTTTGCGTATTTGTTGAGTTTGTCTGTTTTGTATAGATTGTGCACTTTGTGTGGATTGTGTGTTTTTGTGGTGTTTGGGTGGTATGTGTTTGTGTATTTGTTGAGTTTTTGTGTTTTGTATAGATTGTGCGCTTTGTGTGGATTGTGTTTTTGTGGTGTGTTTGTGTATTTGTTGAGTTTGTGTGTTTTGTATAGATTGTGCACTTTGTGTGGATTGTGTGTTTTTGTTGTGTTTTGGTGTGGTGTGTGTTTGTGCATTTGTTGAATTTGTGTGTTTTGTATAGATTGTGTTTTGTGGAGATTGTCTTTTGTGTTTTTGTGGCGTTTGGGTGGTGTGTGTTGTTTGCGTATTTGTTGAGTTTGTGTGTTTTGTATGGATTGTGTGCTTTGTGTTTTGTGTGTTTTTGTGGCATTTGGGTTTGCTTTTGTTGCTTTGGTGGTTTTTGTGTGTTTATTGCATTTGGTGTGTGTTGTTTGCGTATTTGTTGAGTTTCTGTGTTTTGTATAGATTGTATAGATTTTTGTATATAAATCAACTTTGTGTGGATTGTGTTTTGTGGCATTTGTGTGGTGTGTGTTTGTGTATTTGTTGAGATTGTGTGTTTTGTATGGATTGTGTGGTTTGTGGAGATTGTGTTTTGTGTGTTTTTGTGGCGTTTGGGTGGTGTGTGTTGTTTGTGTATTTGTTGAGATTGTGCACTTTGTGTGGATTGTGTTTTGTGTGTTTTTGTGGCGTTTGGGTGGTGTGTGTTGTTTGCGTATTTGTTGAGTTTGTGTTTTGTATGGATTGCGTGCTTTGTGGAGATTGTCTTTTGTGTGTTTTTGTGGCATTTGGGTGGTGTGTGTTTGTGTATTTGTTGAGATTGTGTGTTTTGTATGGATTGTGTGCTTTGTGTGGATTGTGTGTTTTTTTGTGGCATTTGGGTGGTGTGTGTTTGTGTATTTGTTGAGATTGTGTGTTTTGTATGGATTGTGTGGTTTGTGGAGATTGTGTTTTGTGTGTTTTTGTGGCGTTTGGGTGGTGTGTGTTGTTTGTGTATTTGTTGAGATTGTGCACTTTGTGTGGATTGTCTTTTGTGTGTTTTTGTGGCATTTAGGTAGTGTGTGTTTGCGTATTTGTTGAGTTTCTGTGCTTTGTATGGATTGTGTGCTTTGTGGAGATTGTCTTGTGTGTTTTTGTGGCATTTGGGTGGTGTGTGTTTGCGTATTTGTTGAGTTTCTGTGTTTTGTATAGATTGTGCACTTTGTGTGGATTGTGTTTTGTGTGTTTTTGTGGCGTTTGGGTGGTGTGTGTTTGTGTATTTGTTGAGATTGTGTGCTTTGTGTGGCATTTGGGTGGTGTGTGTTTGTGTATTTGTTGAGTTTGTGTGTTTTGTGTGTTTTTGTGGCATTTGGGTGATGTGTGTTTGTGTATTTGTTGAGATTGTGTGTTTTGTATGGATTTTGTGCTTTGTGTGGATTGTGTTTTGTGTGTTTTTGTGGCATTTGGGTGGTGTTTGCGTATTTGTTGAGTTTCTGTGTTTTGTATAGATTGTGCACTTTGTGTGGATTGTGTTTTTTGTGTTGTTGTGGCGTTTAGGTGGTGTGTGTTTGTGTATTTGTTGAGATTGTGTGTTTTGTATGGATTGTGTGCTTTGTGTGGCATTTGGGTGGTGTGTGTTGTTTGTGTTTTGTGCTGTATGTGTAGTATGTGTGTGTGTGTGTGTGTGTGTGTGTGGGATATGAAATCTCCCCGTCACTATGGTAACCGCAGTTTAATGATCTCGAGCAGGTCCAGGTTTCTCTTCACTACGAAACTTTTCGTGACTAAAGTGTGTGTTTATGAATCACAACACAAATGTTGTGGTTTGTCATTTATAATGATATTTTTCACGCTCAGGATCGTCATCAAACTCGCTAACGATGCTAATTAAAGCCTAAACAAAACCCTGTGCGTTTTCTCTAATTAACACAAGGCATGATTCAGTGGCTGCGCTTTAATCAGCACTGTGTGTGTAACGCTGATTGTCGCTTTTGTGTTTTGTCATGTTGTAGCATTTCTGTGGATTGTGTAGTTTCATTGTGTGGTTTTGGCTCTTTCTGTTCCTCGTGTGCTTTTTGTGTGTTGTGTAGTTTATTGGTGTTTTGTGAATTCCATGTTCCGCTTTTATTGTGCACTTTGTTTGCCTTGTTTTTGTGTTTGTATATTTTTGTGTGGTTTTGTTTTGATTGTGCAGTTTGCGTGGATTTGTGTAACTTCTATGGGATGAATTGTGTTTTGTGGTTTTTGTGTAGTATTTTTGTCTTTGGCGAAGTTTGTGTGGTTTCTGTGGATTGTGTAGTTTGTGTTGTTTGTGTATTTGTTGAGTTTGTGTGTTTTGTATAGATTGTGTGCTTTCTGTGGGTTGTGTTTTGGGTGTTTTTGTGGCGTTTGCGTGGTGTGTGTTATTTGTGTTTTGTATAGCTTGTGTGCTTTGTGTTGCAGTTTGCGTGGATTTGTGTAACTTCTATGGGATGAATTGTGTTTTGTGGTTTTTGTGTAGTATTTTTGTCTTTGGCGAAGTTTGCGTGGTTTCTGTGGATTGTGTAGTTTGTGTTGTTTGTGTATTGAGTTTGTGTGTTTTGTATAGATTGTGTGCTTTCTGTGGGTTGTGTTTTGGGTGTTTTTGTGGCGTTTGGGTGGTGTGTGTTATTTGTGTTTTGTATAGATTGTGTGCTTTGTGTTGCAGTTTGCGTGGATTTGTGTAACTTCTATGGGATGAATTGTGTTTTGTGGTTTTTGTGTAGTATTTTTGTCTTTGGCGAAGTTTGCGTGGTTTCTGTGGATTGTGTAGTTTGTGTATTTGTTGAGTTTGTGTGTTTTGTATAGATTGTGTGCTTTCTGTGGGTTGTGTTTTGGGTGTTTTTGTGGCGTTTGGGTGGTGTGTGTTATTTGTGTTTTGTATTGTTTGTGTTTTGTATAGATTGTGTGCTTTGTGTTGCAGTTTGTGTTATTTGTGTAACTTCTATGGGATGCATTGTGTTTTGTGGTGTTTGTGTAGTATTTTTGTCTTTGGCGAAGTTTACGTGGTTTCTGTGGATTGTGTAGTTTGTGTATTTGTTGAGTTTGTGTGTTTTGTATAGATTGTGTGCTTTCTGTGGGTTGTGTTTTGGGTGTTTTTGTGGCGTTTGGGTGGTGTGTGTTATTTGTGTTTTGAATTGTTTGTGTGTTTTGTATAGATTGTGTGCTTTGTGTTGCAGTTTGTTATTTGTGTAATTTCTATGGGATGCATTGTGTTTTGTGGTGTTTGTGTAGTATTTTTGTCTTTGGCGAAGTTTGCATGGTTTCTGTGGATTGTGTATTTGTTGAGTTTGTGTGTTTTGTAAAGATTGTGTGCTTTCTGTGGATTGTGTTGCAGTTTGTGTTATTTGTGTACTATGGGATGCATTGTGTTCTGTGGTGTTTGTGTTGTATTTTTGTCTTTTGCGAAGTTTGCGTGGTTTCTGTGGATTGTGTAGTTTGTGTTAAAAATGCAGCGTGTGTTATTTGTGTAATTTCTATGGGATGCGTTGTGTTTTGTGGCGTTTGTGTAGCATTGTCGTCTTTTGTGTAGTGAAACACACACCTCCGAGCTGAAATTAGAACTGCTGTTACTCCCTGGAGCACGTTTTAAATATTCCTTCATCGCAGACGGAAACTCGATGCTCCTCGTCTCCGTCACGTCTTCGTCGCTTCCTAATCGATGTTTGTCGACTCGGTTATCGGCGAAGGCGGATTTGTGACTCGCTCGTTTCTCAGAGGCAGGAAACGTCTTTAACGACTCTATAAATAAACAGATCGCGATTATGAGACGCAAACAGATCACATTTCCTCATGATACGTGTGGAGCTCGAGATTTCCACTAAAGTGGACACAGACAGAGAGACAAAGAAAAACAGAGGCACAGACAGACGGAGACACAAACAGATAAAGAGAGACAGACAGCGACACAGAGAGAGACACAGAGAAAGTGAAAGAAACAGACAGAGAGACAGATTCAGATATACAAACAGAGAGACAGACAGAAAGATTCACAGACAGATATACAGACAGAATAACGCACAGACAAACAAAGACGCAAACAGACACAGACCGACAGACAGACAGACAGAGGCACAGACAGGCAGGCAGGCAGACAGACAGACAGAGACACACAGATGGAAAGACACACAGACAAACAGACACAGAGAGACAGACAGAGACACAGATGGAAAGACACACAAACATAGACAAACGGGGACACAAACACAGACACAGATAGACACAAAGACAGAATAACACAGACAAACAGACGTAAACACACAGACAGGCAGACAGACAGACAGAGACACAGACAGAATAACACAGACAAACAGATGCAAACACAGACAGGCAGACAGACAGAGACACACACAGACACAGACAGACAGAGACACAGACAGAATAACACAGACAAACAGACATAAACACACAGACAGGCAGACAGACAGACAGAGACACAGACAGAAAGACACACAGACGAAGATATACAGACAGACAGACAGACAGAGACAGACAGAATAACACAGACGCAAACACACAGACAGGCAGACAGAGACACAGACAGAATAACACTGACAAACAGACGTAAACACACAGACAGACAGAGAAACAGACAGAAAAACACACAGACAGGCAGACAGACAGACACACACACACAGACAGAATAACACAAACAGACGTAAACACGCAGACAGACAGACAGAGACACAGACAGACACAGACAGACAGAGAGAGACAGAAAGCAGTATCAGCAGTGACTTATCCGTGACAAATACATACAGAGGAAATGTTGTCGGTTCTTGTGGGGGAAATTGAACTCGTCTGTACAGGAAGTGATCTCGACGCGAGTCAGTGACTCACGACTTCTTCCTCTGAGGCACAAGAAACGTCTGGTCGTATTACAAACACTGTCCTCCGCTTCCTGCGAGCAGAGCATCATTTCAGAACGTTCTCAAGCTGGCTAAATAAAGTTAGCATAGCCACATTGTTGTTATATTAAATTTACTATAACAAATTTTAACTATTTTTCATTTGTTTAAACTTAAAAATAAAGTTGTTTTAAATACAATATATTTTTTTAAATGGCTAAAAAAAAATTCTAAACATTTTTCTAAACTTTGCCAGCCAACGTTGTTGTGGAGGCGTTTTTTTTTTTCTAATATCTTTTTATTTATTTATTATTATTTTAACGCTATTCGTTTATGTACAACTTTGTTCACATTTAGGGGCGGAGTCACGCGCAGCAAATACACACTAATGAGAAGGAAACGCTGACTGCTCACTTAACTCCTTTACTTTTTACTCGAACCAGCAAAATCATCCCGAGGCCAGGTATTCTCTCTGTGTGTGTGTGTGTGTGTGTGTGTGTGTGTGTGTGTGTGTGTGTGTTGCTGAGGGATGTAAGCAAGCATCTGTTACATTAGCTTTTGTCTACATTAGCCTAATGGCCCTCAGCCTCACACACATTACACACTGTGATTTCATTACTGTGCTCAGACACAGAGAGAGAGGGGGGGGAGAGAGAGACGGAGAGAGGAGATAGAAAGAGAGAGAGAGAGATAGAGAGAGAGAGAGAGAGAGAGAAAGAGAGAGAGAGGGAGAGAGAGAGGAAGAGAGAGAGAGAGAGAGAGAGAGAGAGAGAGAGAGGAAAAGAGAGAGAAAAGAGAGAGAGAGA
>JACRUU010000030.1:2561614-2576614 GCA_030449085.1 Kryptopterus vitreolus
TAGATAGAGAGATAGAGGAGAGATAGCGAGATAGAGATAGAGAGAGAGATGAGAGAATAGAGAGAGAGAAAGATAAGCGAGAGAGATGATAGAGAGAGAGATAGATAGATAGAGAGAGAGAGAGAGAGAGATTGATGCGTTTGTAAACAGATGGCTAGATTTAAATTTTTGTCCCCAAAGGCAGAAACTATAATATTTATTTATTATTTATTTATTTATTGTAAATCTCTGAACATTATAAAAATCTCCAAAGTCTCTAAACTCACATTATTATTATTATTATTATTATTATTGTTATTATTGTTATTGTTATTATTATTATTATTATTATTATTTGTTGGGCGGGGCTTGATGGAGGTGGGCGGGGCTTGATGGAGGTGGGCGGAGCTGTCTGCGTTCTGACTAGTTACTAAATTATGGATGAAACTAATATCTGCTGTAATCACTATCCAAATCGAGTATCTATCCATCCATCCATCCACCCATTTATCCATCCATCTATCCATCCATCCATCCATCCATCCTTCCACCCATTTATCCATCCATCTATCCATCCATCCATCCATCCATCCACCCATCCATTATCCATTCATCCTTCCAACCATTTATCCATCCATCTATCCATCCATCCATCCACCCATTTATCCATTCATCCTTCCACCCATTTATCCATCCATCTATCCATCCATTCCATCCATCCATCCATCCATCCACCCATTTATCCAGCCCATCCATCCATCCACCCATTTATCCATCTATCCATCCAACCATTTATCCATTCATCTATCCACCCATCCACCCATTTATCCATCCATCCACCCATTTATCCATTCACCATATCCATCCATCAATCCATCCATCCACCCATTTATCTATCCACCCATTTATCCATTTATCCATTCATCCATCCATCCATCCATCCATCCATCACTCACTCATCCATCCATCCATCACCCATCAATCCATCAATCCAATCATCCGTCTATCCATCCATCCATCACCATCTTCCTATCTATCCATCTATCTCCCTGGTGTTATTTTTCTCCGTGATCAGTGTATCTGCTGTAATCACTCCACCCCAGGAGGAGTGTATATTTTATCCCTCGTTCCTGGAGACGGGTCTCTCCTGTACATCAGCAGCGCAGCGCCGCGCCGATACTCGCCTTCACTTGGTATTAACGCCATTATCAGCAGGCGGAAACGCGGCGAGACGTCGGGAGTAAATGCCAGTCTATCAGAGTTCGTTTCTCCCACAATGCAGCAGTTGGTCCTCATTACCCGCTCCTGCATTACCCGCTCCTGCATTACCCGCTCCTGCATTACCCGCTCCTGCATTACCCGCTCCTGCATTACCCGCTCCTGCATTACCCGCTCCTGCATTACCCGCTCCTGCATTACCCGCTCCTGCATTACCCGCTCCTGCATTACCCGCTCCTGCATTACCCGCTCCTGCATTACCCGCTCCTGCATTACCCGCTCCTGCATTACCCGCTCCTGCATTACCCGCTCCTGCATTACCCGCTCCTGCATTACCCGCTCCTGCATTACCCGCTCCTGCCTTACCCGCTCCTGCATTACCCGCTCCTGCATTACCCGCTCCTGCCTGACAGGCACTTTTTATTTACTCCCTTTTATTTTTATTTTCCACACGGCCGTGTTAACAGTCGGCCGGAGCAGACCGTAATCATTCTGTGAATGTCAGGAGTAATGCGTCTCCTGAGGGCTTTTACTGACATCACAACTGATCTCTCTCACACACACACACACACACACACACACACACACACACGTTTATATCAGGCAGTACAGATGTGAATGGAATGTGTGTAGAGACTGACCGCACGCCACACACACGCCGACCCATCTTTACCTTCCTACAGTGTGTCTGAATCCTGCCTTCTGATTGGTCAGAAGATTCCTGATGCGTTATTATAATGCGTTACCTCATAAATAATTAAACGCTTCTATTTATAAAACTGATCCACAAAACAGACTTAAAACTCTACAGTGTGTGTGTGTGTGTGTGTGTGTGTGTGTGTGGGGGGGGGGTAGTGTTAGGTGGTTGTTCTGTACTAATGTTGTGTTGTGCTGTAGTGATGTGTTGTTGTGTTGTAGTGATGTGTTGTTGTGTTGTAGTGATCTGTTGTGGTGATGTTGTGCTGTTGTGCTGTAGTGATGTGTTGTAGTGCTGTAGTTATGTTGTGTTGTAGTGATGTGTTGTTCTGTGCTGTAGTTATGTTGTGTTGTAGTGATAATGTGTTGTGCTTTAGTGATGTGTTGTTGTGATGTGTTGTGCTGTAGTGATGTGTTGTAGTGATGCTGTGTTGTTGTGCTGTAGTTAGGTTATGTTGTAGTGATGTGTTGTAATGATGTGTTGTTCTGTGCTGTAGTTATGTTGTGTTGTAGCGATAATGTTGTGTTATGCTGTAGTGATGTGTTGTTGTGCTGTAGTGATGTGTGTTGTGTGTGTGCTGTAGTGATGTGTTGTAGTGCTGTAGTTATGTTGTGTTGTAGTGATGTGTGTTGTGTGTTGTGCTGTAGTGATGTGTTGTTGTGTTGTGATGTAGTGTTGTTGTGTTGTGCTGTAGTGATGTGTTGTTGTGTGTGTTTTGTGTTGTAGTTGTGTTGTTGTGTTGTGCTGTGTTGTGCCATCTTTAACTACCTACAGTGTGTCTGAATCCTGCCTTCTGATTGGTCAGAAGATTCCTGCTGCATTTCAGTGATGCGTTATTATAATGCGTTACCTCATAAATAATTAAAAGCTTCTATTTAGAAAAGCTGATCCACAAAACAGACTTAAAACTCTACTGTGTGTGTGTGTGTGTGTGTGTGTGTGTGTGTGTGTGTGTGTGTGTGTTAGTGGTTGTTGTTTTGTACTAATGTTTTGTTGTGCTTGTGATGTCTGTGTTGTGCTGTATGTGTTGTGTGTTGTGTTGTAGTGTGATGTTGTTGTGTTGTTGTGTTGTTGTGCTGTTGTGTTGTGTTGTTGTGTTGTTGTGCTGTAGTGATGATGTGTGTTGTGCTGTAGTGATGTTGTGCTGTAGTGATGTGTGTTGTTGTGCTGTAGTGATGATGTGTTGTTGTGCTGTAGTGATGTTGTGCTGTAGTGTTGTTGTGCTGTAGTGATGATGTGTTGTTGTGCTGTAGTGATGATGTGTTGTTGTGCTGTAGTGTTGTTGTGCTGTATGTTGTTGTTGTGGGGGGGGGGGGTTGTTGTGTTGTGCATGTGTAGTGATGATGTGTTGTTGTGCTGTAGTGATGATGTGATGTTGTGCTGTAGTGATGATGTGTTGTTGTGCTGTAGTGTTGTTGTGCTGTAGTGATGATGTGTTGTTGTGCTGTAGTGATGATGTGTTGTTGTGCTGTAGTGATGATGTTGTTGTGTAGTGATGATGTGTTGTTTTGTTGTTGTGTTGTTGTGTTGTTGTGCTGTAGTGTTGTTGTGCTGTAGTGATGTTGTGTTGTTGTGCTGTAGTGATGATGTGTTGTTGTGCTGTAGTGATGATGTGTTGTTGTGCTGTAGTGTTGTTGTGTTGTTGTGCTGTAGTGTTGTTGTGCTGTAGTGATGATGTGATGTTGTGCTGTAGTGATGATGTGTTGTTGTGCTGTAGTGATGTGATGTGTTGTTGTGCTGTAGTGATGATGTTGTGTGCTGTAGTGATGATGTGTTGTTGTGCTGTAGTGATGTGTAGTGTTTTGTGTTGTTGTGTGATGTGATGTGTTGTTGTGCTGTAGTGATGTTGTGCTGTAGTGTTGTTGTGCTGTAGTGTTGTTGTGCTGTAGTGATGTTGTGCTGTAGTGATGATGTGTTGTTGTGCTGTAGTGATGATGTGTTGTTGTGCTGTAGTGTTGTTGTGCTGTAGTGATGTTGTGTTGTGCTGTAGTGATGATGTGTTGTTGTGCTGTAGTGATGATGTGATGTTGTGCTGTAGTGATGATGTGTTGTTGTGCTGTAGTGATGATGTGATGTTGTGCTGTAGTGATGATGTGTTGTTGTGCTGTAGTGTGTGTTGTTGCTGATGTGTTGTTGTGCTGTAGTGATGTGTGTGTTGTGTTGTGCTGTAGTGATGATGTGTTGTTGTGCTGTAGTGATGATGTGCTGTAGTGATGTGTTGTGCTGTAGTGATGTTTTGCTGTAGTGATGTGTTGTTGTGTTGTAATGATGCTGTGTTGTGTTGTGCTATAGTGATGTGTTGTAATGATGTTGTGTTGTTCTGTGCTGTTATGTTGTGTTGTGATGTGTTGTAGTGATGTCGTGTTGTTCTGTGCTGTAGTTATGTTGTGTTGTGCTGTAGTGATGTTGTGTTGTAGTGATGATGTTGTGTTGTTCTGTAGTGTTGTGTTGTTCTGTAGTGTTGTTGTGTTGTTGTGTTGTGCTGTAGTGATGTGTTGTTTTGTTGTGCTGTAGTGTTGTGTTGTTTTGCTGTAGTGTTGTGCTGTAATGTTGTTGTGTTGTGCTGTAGTGATGTGTTGTTGTGCTGTAATGTTGTTGTGTTGTGCTATAATGATGTTTTGTTTTGCTGTTGTGTTGTGCTGTTGTCATGACGACGTATGGAATGGCGAGACGACGGCGAGGAAAATTCACTTTCTCCGACCTCTTCAATTTCCACTACAGACTCGTGTTCAGTGTTCATGCTGCAGTAGTGTGTGTGTGTGTGTGTGTGTGTGTGTGTGTGTGTGTGTGTGTGTGTGTGTGTGTGTGTGACACTTTTAGGAGGGTAAGTGGTTCTCTCATTTAACCTTGGCACGCATTAGAACTATTTCCATCACCAGTCATTACAGTGCTGAGACACTCCAATACAAACCTATCCACCCATCCATCCATCTATACATCCATCCATTTATACATCCATCCATCCATTTATACATCCATCCATCCATCTATACATCCATCCATTTATACATCCATCCATCCATCTATACATCCATCCATTTATACATCCATCCATCCATTTATACATCCATCCATTTATACATCCATCCCTCCATCCATTTATACACCCATCCATCCATTTATACATCATTTATACATCCATCCATTTATACATCCATCCATTTATGCCATCATCCATCCATCCATTTAATTATCCATCCATCCATTTATACATCCATCCATCCATCCACCATTTAATTATCCATCCATCCATCCACCCACCATTTAATTATCCATCCATCTATCCATCCATTCACCATTTATTCATCCATCCATCCATCCACCCACCCTTTACTTATCCGTCTGTCAGTCCATCCGTCCACTCAATAAGCTTGCTTTTGTAATCCATCCATCCATCAGGAGTAGAAGTTGACGGAGACGATAAGAGGATTCGCTCCACGTGTCGACTCGAGTTTTTCCCCTGAACTGCGTTATAAAGAGAAAAAACGCCCACAGGTCGATAAAGAAACGAAATTCAGAGCGCAATATTAAAGTCGTACTTCTTTCTTTTTTTTTCTCTCCGAACATCAAAACAAAAAGCAAAAGCAAACCCATTCTGAATCAGATAAGTGAGACGATGAGTGTACGATGGCATGTATGACATGTATGACGGCGTGTATGACAGCGTGTATGACATGTATGACGGAGTGTACGATGGCGTTTATGACTTATGACGGCGTGTATGCTGGCGCGTATGATGGAGTGTATGACGGACTGTACGATGGTGTGTACGATGGGGTATATGACGTATGATGACGTATGCTGGCGTGTATGATATGTATGACGGAGTGTACGATGGCGTGTATGACATGTACGATGGTATGTATGACGGAGTGTACGATCGCTTGTATGACAGCATGTATGATGGCGTGTATGACAGAGTATACGATGGCGTGTATGAAGGCTTGTATGATGGCGTGTACGATGGGGTGTATGGCATGTATGACAACATGTATGACATGTATGATGGAGTGTATGACAGCATGTATGACATGTATGACGGCATGTATGACATGTATGATGGCATGTATGACGGCATGTATGACATGTATGATAGTGTACGATGGCGTGTATGACCGCATGTATGACATGTATGATGGAGTGTACGATGGCGTGTATGACGGCGTGTATGATGGCATGTATGACATGTATGATAGAGTGTACGATGGCGTGTATGACGGCATGTATGACATGTATGATAGAGTGTACGATGGCGTGTATGACGGCATGTATGACATGTATGATAGAGTGTACGATGGCGTGTATGACGGCATGTATGACATGTATGACGATGGCGTGTATGACGGCATGTATGACATGTATGATGGAGTGTACGATGGCGTGTATGACGGCATGTATGACATGTATGATGGTGTACGTGTATGACGGCATGTATGACATGTATGATGGAGTGTACGATGGCGTGTATGACAGCATGTATGACACGTATGATGGCGTGTATGACGGCATGTATGACATGTATGATGGAGTGTACGATGTACGATGGCGTGTATGACGGCATGTATGACATGTATGACAGAGTGTACGATGGCGTGTATGACGGCATGTATGACATGTATGATGGAGTGTACGATGGCGTGTATGACGGCATGTATGACATGTATGATAGAGTGTACGATGGCGTGTATGACAGCATGTATGACACGTATGACAGAGTGTACGATGGCGTGTATGACGGCATGTATGACATGTATGATGGAGTGTACGATGGCGTGTATGACGGCATGTATGACATGTATGATAGAGTGTACGATGGCGTGTGTGACAGCATGTATGACATGTATGATGGCGTGTATGACGGCATGTATGACATGTATGATAGAGTGTACGATGGCGTGTATGACAGCATGTATGACATGTATGATGGCGTGTATGACGGCATGTATGACATGTATGATGGAGTGTACGATGGCGTGTATGACAGCATGTATGACATGTATGATAGAGTGTACGATGGCGTGTATGACAGCATGTATGACAGCGTGTATGACTGAGTAAATCCCTGCCCGACTCTGCGCTTTGATCTTTACTGCGGACGTTCTAAGTGTGGCGTATACGAGGCGAGGCATCGAGGCGAGGCGTTGAGTCGAGGCGCGCTCTTCATCTCGTCTCTGATTGAATCCACACAGCTACATGTTTATTTCACGCCTCTGTCCCACTTTTCACTCCTCCATCTGCTCTTTCCAGAAAAAAACCTCCTGTTCCTGTGGCACAAAGTAGCAAAGAGGAAGAAGAACGGAGGGTGGAGTGAAGGATTTGGAGAATGAAAAGAGAGAGAGAGAGAGAGAGAGAGAGAGAGAGAGAGAGAGAGAGAGAGAGGAGGAGGGAGTCACTCATCACACTCAGGAAATGAAATGGATTTGAAATTAAATGAATTCTTTTTTTTCCCCATTTAAATGTTTAATTTATTTATTTATTTATTTATTTATTTATTTATTTATTTATTTGTGTGTGTGTGTGTGTGTGTGTGTGTGATGCGCGAGTCACCGTGACCAGATGGCGAATGGAAATCACTTTCTGGAACGTTCCTCAAGGCGAAGAGCAGCTCTTATTACAGCAGGTCACGACCGCAAGCAACAACACGATAAAGAAACACTCCTGCAGTGTGTGTGTGTGTGTGTGTGTGTGTGTGTGTTAGCGAAAACAAACACACAAACACACGCGTTTACAGGAACACATCGACAAACATGTAATACAAAAACATATCAAATATAGCAGAAAAACACACATACACAAATCTTACACACACACAAATAACACTATTACACTACACAACACTTACACACACACACACACACACAACATAACACTATTACACACACACAACACTATTACACAAATATATACACTCTTACACACACAAATAACACTATTACACACATATATACACTTACACACACACACACACAACACAAATCACATATACACACACACACACACTACACACACACACAATATACACACACATACACCCTACACTTACACACACAAATACACTATTACACACCTTACACTTACACACAAACACTACACAAACATACACACACAAACTACACACACACACACACACACACCACACTATTACACAAATAGATACACACACACACACACAAAACACTACACACACATATTACACACACACACACACACACAAACACAACACTATACATACACACACACACTCACACACACACTACACTATTACACACACATATACACAAATACACACACAATACACTTACACACACACACAACACACACAAAACACTATTACACACATATATACACTTACACACACACACAACACTTACACACACACACACATATTACACACACACACACACACACACATACACACACACACACACACACATACACACACAAATAACACTATTGCACACACTTATACACTTACACACACAAATAACACTATTACACATATATACACTTACACACACAAATAACACTATTACACACACACATACACTCTTACACACACACACCAAACACTATTACACAAATATATACACTGTTACACACACACACACACACAATAAACACTATTACACACACACACATACACACTCTTACACACACACACACACACACACACACACACACACACACTAACACTATACACTTACACACACATATACACTCTTACACACACAAATAAATAACTCCCTTACACACACATTTATACACACACAAATAACACTTACACACACATACATTTGTACACACACACAAATAACACACTTACACACATATACTCTCACATACACACTTGTACACATACACACTTACACACTCATACACACACACACACACACTTGTACACACTCTCACAAATAACACTTACATATCAAATAACACATCACACACGTGTGTACACACACACACACACACACACACCACACACAGTACAAAACCAAATCGAGACGCACACACACACACACAAAAAAAAAAAAAACAATCCTCACAAATGTTTGTTATAAAAACTTTATTTGGAATAAAAGGGTGTTACATGTAGTGTGATCGGCCTACACACTCTACCTCAGAACAACACACACCGCTCGACGACGTGAAACATTCGGGGACCAAGATGTACGAGACGCCCGAGATCCTCTCGCACCAAACCGGACAAAAGCGGATCTCAGCTCGGCACTCGGGAAAACGCGCAGTACAGCCAAAAGTATCGGGACACCCTATACTCATTCTCATATATATATATATATATATATATATATATATATATATATATATAATATATATATATATATATATATATATAAGGACGGTGAGGTGTCCACAAACTTTTGGCCATACAGTGGCCATCCGAGACGTCCGGCGGTCCCTACGACGCGGGGAAACATCGGACCGGTTACAGAAGTGTTAACGCTTTAACTGGAGAAAAGGACACCAAAAACAAACAAACAAACAAACAAACAAACAAACAAACAAAAACTGTGGACCTTTTACGTAAATTATTTTTTATACTAGTTTTTTTTTTTTTTTTTATGGTTTTCAGGAGGCTTTTTTTTTCTTTTCATCTCATCCCTGATTACGACTGAATACGTCTGTTGTTTTTTTTTGCGGGGGAAAATAAAAAAAAAAAACAAAAATCTGGCAAAGGAACGCTGTGGAATCTGAGGTAGGCAAGGCAATCATGGCTTTCGTCTGATTTCACTAGAATTTTTTTTTCTTTTCTTTTTTAGAAAACTATTTGATTCAAAGAGGAATAAATGAGAAGAAAAAAGGGAAAAATAATAAACATAATAATAATAATATAATAAAATAATAATAATCTGAATTCAAATCTGAGAACTCGAATTTTTTTTTTTCCGTCGTCCCGTTAAATTCCATAAAATCCTCTCCTTGGAATGGATGCTGTATAGGCACGCAGGGCTAAAAACATCTCGGCTTTCCTGAACATGTACACTATTTACACACACACACACACACGGGGGGGCGTTGGGGGGGGGGGGGGGAGGGTTGTTGGTATTCCGACCGGGAATTTCTTTCCCACAATAGTAACAATAAGTGGATAAAAATCATAACACACACTTGAGAAATGGCTGTTTTTGCGGAAAAGGGACGCATTCTGGGCGAAGAACATGCGGGTGGATCGGTTACGGGGCGAAAAAAAAAAAAAAAAAAAAAAATTTTTCCGTAAAAACCGAAAAACGTGAGACGAAACGAGAAGAAAGGGTTAATTGCGGGTCCGGCGATTATTTCCGTACAAATCCCAAACGGGAAAAAAAAAACCCAAATCCGGTTCTGAAACGAGTCCACGGATTTCACACTTGCATAGTACAGACAGATGGGGGGGGCGTGGTCAGACAGATGGGGCGTGGTCAGACCGATGGGGCGTGGTCAGGCAGACAGGGGCGTGGTCAGGCGACATGGCAGATCCGAGTGGGTCCCTATGACGATGTTGGAAAGTCCGGGTTTGGCGGGTTTTTCTTTCATGTCTTCCATTTTAACGTCCTCGTTATTGCCGTACCTCACATCACCTACACACACACACACACACACACACACACACACACACACACACACACACACACACACACGCGAACAAATCATCACGACGATAGCAGTGATGGCGGGTCCTGTGAAAGACAACCGAATTCGACCATCTTGTTATTATATTGATCATTACTATTACTACATTATTCGATTATTTCTGAGACGCCCCTTGTGGCGAAAGTTGGAACAACATGCTAACATAAGGCTGTAAGGAAGAGAGGGATGATGATGTGGGGAGGAAAAAAAAATAAAGCACTGAGGGGACGTTTAAACACTTCGACAGATTCGCGGAATTACGGGGACACGAGGAGACGACTTTAATGAAGAGGCTGCGGGGCCCGAAACGCTCATCATGACTATACCGTCATGCATTACTGAACGAGAGAGAGAGAGAGAGAGAGAGAGAGAGAGAGAGACTTTCACAATGACCCAATGATTCCCAAGAACATTTAACGATTTTACAGCTAGCTATCTACAAGTCTACGTTACTCTACAGCGCCCCCTAAAGGCGACTCACTGCTAGTTCAAACACAATAAAACAATAAACAAACAAAACAAAAACAAACAAAATTCAAAGGGTTGATGCTCTTTATATTTTTCACCCCAAATCCCTTCATCCATTTTATTCGTTATTTACTGAAATACCGTTCTTTATCTTTATCGTCTCTTTAATAAAAGCCCTTCGCTGTGATGCAGTACGTGTGTGTGTGTGTGTGTGTGTGTGTGTGGTGTGTGTGTGTACGTGTGTGTGTGTGTGTGTGTGTGTGTGTGTGTGTACGTGTGTGTACGTGTGTGTGGCAGGTCTTACCTGTGATCTTGGAGACAGACTTGGTGCTTTAAAAAGAGAAAGAGGAGAAAGACAGAATTAGGTCACTTTACTGGCAACTCTGTAATTATTCAAACACCACCGACATCACAGGACGCAGGAGACCCGTCTCACTCCTCACCGAACCCGCATCAGACTCCGTCACCGAACCACCTGACCCTCACTCCTCACCGAAACCCGTCTCACTCCTCACCGAACCCGCATCAGACCCTCATCACTCCTCACCGAACCCGCATCAGAACCCGTCTCACTCCTCACCGAACCCGCATCAGACCCGTCTCACTCCTCACCGAACCCGCATCAGACCCGTCTCACTCCTCACCGAACCCGCATCAGACCCGTCTCACTCCTCACCGAACCCGCATCAGACCCGTCTCACTCCTCACCGAACCCGCATCAGACCCGTCTCACTCCTCACCGAACCCGCATCTCACTCCTCACCGAACCCGCATCAGAACCGTCTCACTCCTCACCGAACCCGCATCAGACCCGTCTCACCGTCTCACTCCTCACCAAACCCGCATCAGACCCGTCTCACCGAACCCGCATCAGACCCGTCACTCCACCGAACCCACATAAGACACCGAACCCGCATCAGAACAGTCTCACTCCTCACCGAAACCCGCATCAGAACCCTCATCTCACCGAACCCGCATCAGACCCGTCTCACTCCTCACCGAACCCGCATCAGAACCGTCTCACTCCTCACCGACGAACCTCACTCCTCACCAAACCCGCTTCACTCCTCAGAACCGTCTCACTCCTCAACGAACCTGCTTCAGAACCGTCTCACTCCTCACCAAACCTGTGTCAGACCCATCTCACTTCTCACCGAACCCGTGTCAGACATGTCTCACTCCTCAGCGAACCCACTTCAGAACTGTCTCACTCCTCACCGAACCTGCATCAGAACTGTCTCACTCCTCACTGAACATGCATTAGAACTGTCTCACTCCTCACTGAACATGCATTAGAACTGTCTCACTCCTCACTGAACATGCATTAGAACTGTCTCACTCCTCACTGAACATGCATTAGAACTGTCTCACTCCTCACCGAACATGCATCAGAACTGTCTCACTCCTCACCGAACCCACATCAGAACTGTCTCACTCCTCACCGAACCCACATCAGAACTGTCTCACTCCTCACCGAACCCACATCAGAACCCGACTCACTCCTCACCAAACCTGCTTCATAACCATCTCACTCCTCACCAAACCTGTCAGACCCATCTCACTCCTCACCGAACCCGTGTCAGACATGTCTCACTCCTCACAGAACCCACTTCAGACCTAGCTCACTCCTCACCGAACCCGCATCAGACCCGTCTCACTCCTCACCGACCCTGCATTAGGAGAACCGTCTCACTCAGATGTTCCTACTGGTGGAGATGTTCCGAGCATGAGCAATGGTTACGAAGCTAATATAAACAGCTCGAGACCTCTATTAGACTCCTCGCTTCCACGTAACATCACACCATGTAACTGTAAACAGACTGCTGTCCTGTGGAGTGTAAACGCGGCGGCGGTGTTTCAGGTCCTCGTGCGAGTCGCACGGCGCTCGATGAGCCGAACGCAGGAGACGAGACGAGAATCGATTCTGGACTGAAACCCGCGACGGAGCTCGAGCTTTTCACCTTCATTTACTCGGCGCTAATGTGATACGCAAACACGACTTACTGCTGCGGAGAAGAGTCTTTCAGAGAAAGGGGAAGAGTGTGTGAGCGTGTGATGGGAAAAGAGGAAGAGAGAGAGAGAGAGAGAGAGAGAGAGAGAGAAAGGGGTTAGGGCTTACGAGCACAGGTTGGAAAGCTGTTAATAATCTGCTCCATAAGGTCAGTCATATCAGAGGAGAAAGAATGATCCAGAAAGTCATCTGAGAACACACACACACACACACACACACACACACACACACACACACACACACACACACACACACACACACACACACACACACACACACACACACACAGGTGAGAAGAGCTTTAGGATGGTATTGTGGACACCTGAGCACGAGATCTCCATTTCCACCCCCGAGATCTACTCCTCAGAAAAGATGTTCTACTGGATTTTGTGGAGCCGGTGTGTGTGTGTGTGTGTGTGTGTGTGTGTGTGTGTGTGTGTGTGTGTGTGATTCTGATGTTCAATAGGTTTTTATAAAGATCTTCCACTCGGACCCACGGATCGTCATAAACACCGTGATGGTACATGGAATCTTCACAAAGCTCGGTTTTGTGCACAGGTAAATAAACAAACAAATAAATAATAAATAAACAAAAGCAAAAGAAAATAATAAAGGGGGGAAAAAAGAAGTTATAAACAAAATCTATACCTCGAATAAAAAGGAACATGTATAATAAACGCGCCGATATTATACACGATATATAATAATGATGATGATGTAATAATAAGGGAAAAATAAAATCAATCAAAGCAATAATAAATAATAATAATAAATAAAAAGTAAATGAAATAAAAATGTAAACTAAATTAAATGCAAAAAATTGTAAAAAAAAAAAAAATAAAATAATGAATTTAAAAACAGAATAAAATCAAAAATACACACACACACAAAAAGTAAACAAACAAAAATAAATAAATAAATAAATATATAAATATAATGGTATCATTTCCATAATTCTGAATCTGAACAAACCAAGAGCATGTTGGAAGGAAGTGTAGATGGGAAGATACACTCAGATAAACCTGTGAAGGAGTGTGTGTGTGTGTGTGTGTGTGTGTGTGTGTGTTTTCTTTACCTGTGTGTTCTGGATGAATTCTGGTCTCCTGACTCAAGGAACCTGATGAGGAACTTCCATTGACTGCTGAATCCAGCTCGGGCTACAGAGATAACGACACGCAGGTTACACATGTTCGGCTAATTTCAGCTGATCTGATCACACACACACACACACACACACACACACACACACACACACACACACACAGTGTTGGCAGGTTCATGTGTTTGTGTGTGTGTGTGTATTGTTCCCGTCACACCCCAGCCGTGTCGTTGTGCATGAGGATTCTGACAGCTCCATGTCCCTAATGAATAACGTTTGGCAGCGCAGGCCAAAAATACCCAGCTGTGCTATTTAATTACGCTTCTCAGACAGGAGGAGGGGTTTTTTTTTTATTTATAATAGATGTTTCCGCTTCCGTCTAAACGCAAACAAACACGGGGACAAACATCCTGTCCTCCGACAGAGACACACATGAGGGATGTTTGTTGCCTCCTTAAAAGAGGGCGTGACCCCCGAATAATGTACTGTACTACTACAAATACATATCACCATGTATTTCATTATAAACCAGCGTTAAAAGCACACACACACACACACACACATATATATATATATATATGTGTGTGTGTGTGTGTGTGTGTATGCGCAGGTATATACATACATACATACATACATATATATATATATATATATATGTGTGTGTGTGTGTGTGTGTGTGTGTGTGTGTGTATGTCTACAGTATTATTATCTACAGTAAAGTGAGCTGAGACTTTAGAGTAGAGCTTAATCTAATAGTGAAATCGTAGTCATAGCAACACTTAGCAGGCAGTGTGTGTGTGTGTGTGTGTGTGTGTGTGTGTGTGTGTGTGTGTGTGTGTGTGTGTGTGTGTGTGTACATTGCAAATTTGTTGATTCCTCTGATACTGGGTGTCAAAGTGT
>JACRUU010000030.1:2584114-2599114 GCA_030449085.1 Kryptopterus vitreolus
CTATCCACACATCCTTCTATCTATCTATCCGCACATCCTTCTATAAATCTATCCATCCATCTGTATATGTCTATCTATCTATCTATCTATCTATCTATCTATCTATCTATCTATCTATCTATCTATCTATCCATCACCCATCCATCCATCCAACCACACACCTATCTGTGTGTCCGTCCATTCATCCATCTATATATGTGTATATCCATCCATCCATAACTAAATATAAACAATAAATATAAACATAAACACTTGTTATGAATGAATATGGTGTAAATGTTTATGTTGTTTATTATTTATGTTGTATTATTATTTAACTTGTTGTACTGCAGGTCTGGAATCAGTAGGTCGTTTCACGTCATGCTGTCGGCGTGTGAATGAGGGAAACTGGCGTGTCAGAAGCGTAATGACCTCACGCTCCTCATTCACAGCCGCC
Organism: Kryptopterus vitreolus; assembly: GCA_030449085.1. Classification (NCBI taxonomy): domain Eukaryota; kingdom Metazoa; phylum Chordata; class Actinopteri; order Siluriformes; family Siluridae; genus Kryptopterus; species Kryptopterus vitreolus. Next base: position 2,584,551 of record JACRUU010000030.1, read on the forward strand.
TGGTTCTCGCCGCGCCGTTACTGTAATTCTCTCTAATCACCCGCGCAGCACAAACGCCGCCCTTTTACACCCGACGGACCCAAAAGCCGCCGCTTCACCGCATCCGCATCACAACACCGCATCACTGCATCCGCATCACCGCTGCATCACCGCCAATCACAACACCGCCAGATCACCACCTCCGCATCACCGCGTCACACCTGCCGCATCACCGCCATCACGCATCACCAATCACTCCGCATCACCGCGTCGCCGCATCACCGCCAGATCACCACCTCCGCATCGCCGCACCACCTCGCACACTCACCGCATCCGCATCATCACCGCTGCATCACCGCATCCGCATCAGCGCCACAACACCGCATCCGCATCAGCCACATCACCGTCACACACCGGCATCCGCATCACCGCCACATCACCGCATCCGCATCACCGCCACATCACCGCATCCGCATCACATCACCGCATCCACATCACCGCATCCGATCATCACCACTGCATCCGCATCACCGCATCACCGCATCCACATCACCGCATCCACAGCGTCACCGCATCACACCACATCACCGCATCCATCACCGCATCCGCATCCACATCACCGCATCCGCATCACATCACCGCCACATCCCGCATCCGCATCAACATCCGCATCATCCGCACACCGCATCCACATCACCGCATCACATCACCGCATCCATCACGCATCACATCACCGCATCCGCACAGCGCATCACCGCATCACCGCCACATCACCGCATCCACATCACCGCATCCACATCACCGCATCCACATCACCGCCACATCACCATCACATCCACATCATCCACATCACCGCATCCACATCACCGCATCCACATCACCGCATCCACATCACCGCCACATCACCGCATCCACATCACCGCCACACATCACCGCATCACAATCACCGCATCCACATCACCGCATCACATCGCCGCCACATCACCGCATCACGCATCATCACGCATCACATCACCACATCACCGCCATCACCGCATCCGCATCACCGCCACATCACCGCCACCGCATCACCGCATCACCGCACATCACCGCATCACATCACCGCATCCCATCGCATCCGCATCCACATCACCGCACATCCCATCACCGCATCATCACCGCATCCGCATCACCACATCACCGCATCCCGCATCACCGCATCACCATCCGCATCCCGCACATCACCGCATCACATCACCGCATCACCGCCACATCACCGCATCCGCATCACCGCCACATCACCGCATCCCATCATCACCGCATCCACATCACCGCCACATCACCGCATCCATCACCACATCCGCATCACCGCCACATCAGCGCATCCGCATCGCCGCTCCCCTCACACAGATCCACATCGACCGCAAATGTAACGGATCCACATCACCGATCGAACCTTCCGATGTTTCCGCACAGAGAAAACAGTGAACGTGTGGAAACGTGTTTATTCTGATTGTGTATTTATCACTGTATGTTTATTATCTGTACTGAAGAGGGAAGGAGTCTCCACTTTCAGTGTCCTCCACTACGTCTATCCTCTATCAGTCCCTCCATCCGCTATCGCTTCTCCACTCATCCCTCCATCGCACCTACATCCATCCCTCCGTCCACTATCGCGTCTCCATCCATTCCTCCATCACACCTACATCTGTCCCTCCATCCGCTATCGGTTCTCCATACACCCTACAATCCGCTATCACTTCTCCACTCATCCCTCCATCAGCTATTGGTTCTCTACTCATCCCTCCATCCTCTATCAGTCCTCCATTCACCCTGCAATCCGCTATCGCTTCTCCACTCATCCCTCCATCGCACCTGCATCCGTCCCTCCATCCCTTCTCCATTCATCCCTCCATCCGCTATCCCTTCTCCATTCATCCCTCCATCCGCTATCCCTTCTCCATTCATCCCTCCTCCATTTACGTTTTTTCCCGAGCACTTTAACACTAAAAGGTTTTTCTCCCTCTCAGAGTGAAATGAAACGGTGCGGAACTCGTCGTGCCGTTTCATCGCCGCCGGGTTAATGAGGTCCTGATGAACACACGGCCGGATTAACGGCGCTCCTTTAACGCCGCGCAGGTGTTTGCATTCTTCCGGAGAGCCGGAATTTCCCTCCCGAGGGGCTCCGGACGTGTCGAGCGTCCGCCAGCGCGCTTCATTACACGCCTCGACGTTCCGCCTCCGTTCATCCCCACTTTCCTCGCGGCTCTGAGAGGAAGTGACACGCGCACTCCAGACCACTTACACGTCTTAGAGAAGGACTCGCGGCGAGCGTCCAAAACACTCAGATCGAGTGTATCGCTTCTCCATTCATCCCTCCATCCGCTATCGCTTCTACATTCATCCCTCCATCCTCTACCGATTCTAGTCATCCCTCCATCCTCTAATGCATCTACAGTCATCTCTCCATCCTCTACTGCATCTACATTCATCCCTCCATCCGCTATCGCTTATACATTCATCCCCCCATCCTCTACCGATTCTACAGTCATCCCTCCATCCTCTACTGTGTCTACATTCATCCCTCCATCCTCTACTGCATCTACATTCATCCCTCCATCCTCTACCGTCTACATTCATCCCTCCATCCTCTACTGCATCTACATTCATCCCTCCATCCGCTATCGCTTATACATTCATCCCTCCATCCTCTACCGATTCTACATTCATCCCTCCATCCTCTACTGCGTCTACATTCATCCCTCCATCCTCTACTGCGTCTACATTCATCCTTCCATCCTCTACTGTGTCTACATTCATCCCTCCATCCTCTACTGCGTCTACATTCATCCCTCCATCCTCTACTGCATCTACATTCATCCCTCCATCCGCTATCGCTTATACATTCATCCCTCCATCCTCTACCGATTCTACATTCATCCCTCCATCCTCTACTGCGATCTACATTCATCCCTCCATCCTCTACTGTGTCTACATTCATCCCTCCATCCTCTACTGCATCTACATTCATCCCTCCATCCGCTATCGCTTATACAGTCATCCCTCCATCCTCTACTGTGTCTACATTCGTCCCTCCATCCTCTACTGCATCTACATGTCTACATTCATCTCCTCCATCCTATGTGTCCATCTCCCTCCACTCTACTGCATCTACATTCATCCCTCCATCCTCTACTGCTATCCGCTTCTACATTCATCCCTCCATCCTCTACTGCGTCTACATTCATCCCTCAACTGCTCCATCTCTCAATCCTCCACCACTGACCTCTCCATCCTCTACCTCTCCTCTACACACAACGTCCTCACACGTCCTCCTCTCGCTCATAATGAATGAAGGTTCAGGATGATTGTATGGATTCACAGCACCGACGTCATTCCGCCGCATTCCGTGTCGCGTTTACTAATATGTCCTTGTTGGTATCCCAGCGCACGCTCCTTGATGCAACAGGAATGAAATGACATGTGGGGGTGGGTGTGTGGGTGTGTGTGTGTGTGTGTTTTATGGGGGGAGGGGGGGGGCGGTGTGTGTGTGTGTGTGTGTTTATGGGGGAGGGGGGTGGCGTGTGTGTGTGTGTGTGTGTTTATGGGGGGAGGGGGGGCGTGTGTGTGTGTGTGTGTGTGTTTGTGGGGGGGGGGTGTGGGGGGGCGTGTGTGTGTGTTGTGTGTGTGTGTGTGTGTGTGTGTGTGGTATGGGGGGGGGGGTTAAATCGCAGAAAAACGACTGAAGGGCGCAGACGGATTTTATTGTCTGCCAGCTTGAGCTCAGTGACGCCGTCAGGACACACACACACACACACACACACACACACACACACACACACACACGATCTGCTTTTACTGATATCTCATATCTCTCTCTCTCTCCGTCTCTCTCTCTCTGTGTGTGTCTCTCTCTCTCCATAATCATAACATAATACCTCTTCATTTTCCTTTTCTCAAAGCAAAAAAAAAAAAAAGAAATCACTGACACTGGAGACTCCTTACGGAACACGCACGGAAAGAACGACCTTGTCAATCCGAACACTGTGATTCGCCGTTAGACAAAATGCATAGACCTCCGCGGACCAATCAGGATGGAGAAATGTGCTATAATGGATATACTGTATATATTAATGTATATTTCTATTTATTTTATTATATATTCTATTCTGTCTGCAAACCACTCGCTTTTATGTAGCGATCTAATTTTATATCTGGAATAATCCGTATCAGCAATGTCACCTCTGTCTCTCTCTGTGTGTCTCTCTCTCTCTCCACGTCTCTATCTGTCACCTCTGTCTCTCTCTGTCTGTCTCTCTCTCTCTCCACGTCTCTATCTGTCTCTGTCTCTCTCTGTGTGTCTCTCTCTCTCCATGTCTCTATCTGTCACCTCTGTCTCTCTCTCTGTGTGTCTCTCTCTCTCTCCATGTCTCTATCTGTCACCTCTGTCTCTCTCTGTGTGTCTCTCTCTCTCTCTCTCTCCATGTCTCTATCTGTCACCTCTGTCTCTCTCTGTGTGTCTCTCTCTCTCTCTCTCTATCTCTATCTGTCCCTCTCTCCTCTCTGTCTCTCTCTCTCTGTGTCTCTCTCTCTACCATGTCTCTATCTGTCACCTCTGTCTCTCTCTGTGTCTCTCTCTCTGTCTCTATCTGTCACCTCTGTCTCTCTCTGTGTGTCTCTCTCTCTCTCATCTCTATCGTCTCTATCTGTCTCTCTCTACCTCTGTCTCTTCCTCTGTTGTCTCTGTCTCTCTCTGTCTCTCTCTGTCCTCTCTATCTCTATCTGTCACCTCTGTCTCTCTCTGTGTGTCTCTCTCTCTGTCTCTCTATCTGTCACCTCTGTCTCTCTCTCTCTCAATTTCTCTCTCTCTGTCTCACTCCCCATGTGTCTCTGTCTCTCCATCTGTCTGTCTCACTCTCTCTGTCTCACTCCCTCTCTGTCTCTCTATCTCTGTCTGTGTCTATCTCTCTCTCTCTGTCTGTCTCTCGATTTCTCTCTCTCTTCCCGTGTGTCTCTGTCTCTCCCTCTCTCTCTGTCTCTCTGTATCACTCTCTCTCTCTCTCTCTATCTTCTCTCTCTCTCTCTGTGTCTCTCCACTCTCTCTGTCTCACTCCCTCTCTGTGTATGTCTCTCTCTCTCTCTGTCTCTCTCCGTCTCTCTCTCCCTGTCTCTCTCCCTCTCTCTCTCTGTCTCTCTCTCTCTCTCTCTCTCTCCCTCTCTCTGCTCTGTTCTCTCTCTCTGTCTCTTTCTCTCTCTCTGTCTCTCTGTCTCTCTTTCTCCCTCTCTCTGTCTCTCCCTCTCACTCCGTCTGTCTGCAAACCACTCGCTTTTATGTAGCGATCTAATTTTATATCTGGAATAATCCGTATCAGCAATGTCACCTCTGTCTCTCTCTGTGTGTCTCTCTCTCTCTCCACGTCTCTATCTGTCACCTCTGTCTCTCTCTGTGTGTCTCTCTCTCTCTACATGTCTCTATCTGTCACCTCTGTCTCTCTCTGTGTCTCTCTCTCTACATGTCTCTATCTGTCACCTCTGTCTCTCTCTGTGTCTCTCTCTCTCTCTGTCTCTCTATCTATCTCTGTCTCTCTTCTCTCTCTGTCTATCTGTCTCTCTCTGTCTCTCTCTCTCTCTCTATCTGTCACCTCTGTCTCTCTCTGTGTCTCTCTCTCTACATGTCTCTCTGTCATCTGTCACCTCTGTCTTTCTCTGTGTCTCTCTCCATGTCTCTATCTGTCACCTCTGTCTCTCTCTGTGTGTCTCTCTCTCTCTGTCACCTCTGTCTCTCTCTCTCTCAATTTCTCTCTCTCTGTCTCACTCCCCATGTGTCTCTGTCTCTCCATCTGTCTGTCTCACTCTCTCTGTCTCACTCCCTCTCTGTCTCTCTCTCTATCTCTGTCTGTGTCTATCTCTCTCTCTCTCTGTCTGTCTCTCGATTTCTCTCTCTCTTCCCGTGTGTCTCTGTCTCTCCCTCTCTCTCTGTCTGTCTGTCTCACTCCCTCTCTCTCTGTCTATCTCTCTCTCTCTCTCTGTCTCTCTCTCTCTGTCTCTCTCTCTCTGTCTCTCTCTCTGTCTGTCTCTGTCTCTCATCTCTCTCTCTGTATGTCTCTCTCTCTCCTGTGTGTCTCTCCGTCTGTCTCTCCGTCTCTCTCTCTCTCTCTCTCTCTCTCACTCCCTCTGTCTGTCTGTCTCTGTCTATCTCTTTCTCTCTCTCTCCATGTGTCTCTCTGTCTCTCTCTCTCGTCTGTCTCTCTCTGTCTCTCCCTCTCTCTCTCTCACTCCGTCTCTCCGTCTCATCGTCTGCAAACCACTCGCTTTTATGTAGCGATCTAATTTTATATCTGGAATAATCCGTATCAGCAATGTCACCTCTGTCTCTCTCTGTGTGTCTCTCTCTCTCTCCACGTCTCTATCTGTCACCTCTGTCTCTCTCTGTGTGTCTCTCTCTCTCTACATGTCTCTATCTGTCACCTCTGTCTCTCTCTGTGTCTCTCTCTCTACATGTCTCTATCTGTCACCTCTGTCTCTCTCTGTGTCTCTCTCTCTCTCCATGTCTCTATCTGTCACCTCTGTCTCTCTCTGTGTCTCTCTCCATGTCTCTATCTGTCACCCTCTGTCTCTCTCTCTCTCTCTCAATTTCTCTCTCTCTGTCTCACTCCCCATGTGTCTCTGTCTCTCCATCTGTCTGTCTCACTCTCTCTGTCTCACTCCCTCTCTGTCTCTCTATCTCTGTCTGTGTCTATCTCTCTCTCTGTCTCTCTCTCTCTCTCTGTCTGTCTCTCAATTTCTCTCTCTCTCCCCGTGTGTCTCTGTCTCTCCCTCTCTCTCTCTCTGTCTGTCTGTCTCACTCCCTCTCTCTGTCTATCTCTCTCTCTCTCTCTCTCTCTCTCTCTCTCTCTGTCTCATCCCTCTCTGTCTCTCTCTCCCTCTCTCTCTCTCTCTCACTCCCTCTCTGTGTATGTCTCTCTCTCTCCCTGTGTGTCTCCGTCTCTCTCTGTCTCTCTCTCTCTCTCTCTGTCTCTCTCTCTCTCTCTCACTCCCTCTGTCTGTCTGTCTCTGTCTATCTCTTTCTCTCTCTCTCCATGTGTCTGTCTCTCCCTCTCTCTGTCTCTCTCTCTCACTCCGTCTGTCTCTCTCTATTTCTCTCTCTCTCTCTGTATCTCTCCCTCTGGGTGCGTTATCCACTCATCTGTTATTTGTCATTGTAAAACACACAGAGTTGGTGTATTTACAGCAGGGTGTTTGAGCGACGTTGACGTTTCACTGCGCAGAAGATTTTCTTTCACATTTTGAGAATCATCAAATTAAAAATGTATTAATAAATCAAGCAAACAAGCAATTAAAAAACAAAACAAGACGGATCGAAAAAGAAAAACGTCTGGGAGACGACGGAAAGCCGTGAATCATACGGCGAGGAGAGACCGCCTTACGGAAGAGACTAATCAGGTCCATCTTAACCACCATTACGCTGAGTTATACACTGTCCTGACAGCGGATATAAATCCTACGCAAACACACACACACTCATGCATACGCATTATCGCCGAGACGGATCGTCCCCCTGTCTAGACGGAGAAGCGACGATGTAAAGACGTGTTTGTTTTCAGAGCCGGCGGTTCGTCGGATGCGCGATGTGGACGAATAAATCAGACCAGCATTAAAAGTCTGACGGTAATTACAGCGATAAACATGCCGGCGTGCGATTATTCACTGCTCCAAGTGTACGTCATTTTTTAAAATCTCATCGTGATATATATATATATATGAGACGGATCATGTTACAGGAAAACTATCACATTCTGGATGGTAAAAGTGTCTCCGCTTTGTCACATTTTCCCAAAAGTGTACACTTTCAGGTTACAGGGTTTACAGGGACCGGACAGGGTTACAGGGTTTACAGGGACCGAACAGGGTTACAGGGACCGAACAGGGTTACAGGGTTTACAGGGACCAGACACGGTTACAGGGCTTACAGGGGCCGGACAGGGTTACAGGGCTTACAGGGTTACAGGGCTTACAGGGACCGGACAGGGTTATAGGGTTTACAGGGACCGGACAGGGTTACAGTGTTTACAGGGACCGGACGGGATCACAGGGTTTACAGGGACCGGACAGGGTTACAGGGTTTACAGGGACCGGACGGGGTCACAGGGTTTACAGGGACCGGACAGGGTTACAGTGTTTACAGGGACCGGACGGGGTCAAAGGGTTTACAGGGACCGGACAGGGTTACAGGGTTTACAGGGACCGGACGGGGTCACAGGGTTTACAGGGACCGGACAGGGTTACAGTGTTTACAGGGACCGGACGGGGTCAAAGGGTTTATACAGGGACCGTGACTTTAGGAGGACCTTGACATTCATGATGATTAAACACCAGCTGGTGCAAGTTTGTGTGTGTGTGTGTGTGTGTGTGTGTGTGTGTGTGTGTGTGTGTGTGTGTGTGTACTCACGTCTCCATGTTGTCCCCCTCCAGGACGGTCTGCACGGGAAGGTAGCCGAGGCGAGGGTGTTTGGCGAAGTACTTTTTTGAGCGGAACTTGTTCTTCAGGACTTTGGTGAAGTCGCGCATGTCTTCGCCCGAGGTGGTCTACGTCAGATTACACACAAACACAAACACACACACAAACACACACACACACACACACGCACGCACACACACACACACACACACGAAAACATAAAATAATCCACTGCAGCACAGCGTAAATTATATCGTTAAAAAATGATTCACAGAGCAAACAAAAGAATATAAATAAATAAATAAATAAATAAAAAACCCAAATACAAACTCCATCCAAACACAAACTCCTCCACCCAAACATCAAACTTCATCCAAACACAAACTCCTCCACCCAAACACCAACTCCATCCAAACACAAGCTCCTCCACCCAAACACCAACTCCATCCAAACACAAACTCCTCCACCCAAACACAAACTCCTCCACCCAAACATCAAACTTCATCCAAACACAAACTCCTCCACCCAAACACCAACTCCATCCAAACACAAACTCCTCCACCCAAACACAAACTCCTCCACCCAAACACAAACTCCTCCACCCAAACACAAACTCCTCCACCCAAACACAAACTCCTCCACCCAAACACCAACTCCATCCAAACACAAGCTCCTCCACCCAAACACCAACCACAACCTCCACCCAAAAACCAACTCCATCTATACACAAGCTCCTCCACCCAAACACCAACTCCATCCAAACACACGTTCCGATACCCAAACACCAACTCCATCAAAACACAAGCTCCTCCACCCCAATACCTACTATATCGTGAAAACCAGCTCCACCCAAACACCAACTCCTTCATCAAAACTTCAGCTCCTAAACCCAAACACAGACTCCATCAAAAATTCAGCTCCTCCACCCAAACACCAACTCCATCTATACACAAGCTCCTCCACCCAAACACAAACTCCTCCACCCACTCCATCCAAACACAAGCTCCTCCACCCAAACACCAACTCCATCCAAACACAAGCTCCTCCACCCAAACCCCAACTATATCATGAACACTTCAGATCCTCCACCCAAACCCCAACTATATCATGAACACTTCAGATCCTCCACCCAAACCCCAACTCCAATAGCAAAACTTCACCTTCACCCAAACTCTAGTGCCCACACCTGACCCCCAATGCCTCCACGCCAAAAATCACAGAGCCTAGATCCCAAACCTGACGCCTCCAACTGACCTACACCCGACACACACTAAACTAGAGGTGGATGAAAAAACCTGCTCTCTCACCCAATATAGAAAAGGCAATTTCCCCGAGATGAGGGAGTCATACGGGCCGTATGAAGCGCAGTTATGAAGCCACGCCCCTCTGACATCGCGCTCGTGGAGCTGGAGGTGGAATAGGGACCCCTGGGGGCCCCTGTCGGTGGGACAGGAGGAGACTTACCGGTGTGCAGTATTCCACCATGGGGTAGTTCAGCTTGTGTCCCTTCGCTGTGCGTCCGGAGAAAAAGCAACTCTGACACACGTCGTAGTTAAAATGCTTCAAACTGCGATATCTGAAAAAGAACCAACGGACGGATAAACGAATATGTTTACAACATAAACAAACAAACAAACAAACAAAGACGGTGTTGGAATAATGTCGCTCTCTATCCCTCTTTCCTAGTCTCTCTCTCTGTCTTTCTCCCTCTCTCTCTCAGTCTCTCTCTCCGTCTCTCCATCTTTCTCTCCTCGACTCTCTCTCTCTCTGAATCTCTCGGTTGTTCTCTTTCTCTCTCTCCATCTATCTCTCTCTCTTCATCTATCTCTCTCTCTCTCTCTCTCTCTCCCTCTCCGTATCTCTCTCTCCCAGTCTCTATCTCCATCTCTCTCTCCCTCTCTCTGTGATATTTCGTGTCGTAGATCAGACTCTGACATTTATGTGAGTGCTGCAGCGTGAGGTGAGACTTCGGCTCTCAGACAGACAGACAGACAGACGGACGGAAAGCTGCACCTCATGCTGCCCTTTTCAGAAGCCCTGGGAAAGATTTCTGTGTGTGCGTGTGTGTGTGTGCGTGTGTGTGTATATGTGTGTGTGTGTGTGTGTGTACCTGAAGCCTACAATGGGACACTCTTTACAGATGTTACACTTGGCCTGATGTTTTGCCGTCTCGGCCGCCGCGACTCTGTGCAGCACCGGGAGCCACACCATAGACTGCGGCTCCAGCCTCATCCAATCAACAAACTGCCTCGGCTCCAGCTCCACCTTATTGGTCACCTGAGGAGGAAAAGCATGGAATTCCAATTTCTCCCAAGGAACAGCGTTCCAAATAAATAAATAAACAAACAAACAAATAAATAAACAAATGAGGGCGCGTTTCATAAAATCATCCAATCGAAAACAACGTGAAGGGAAATAACACCACATCAAAGCGATGCGGCAAAAAAGAGGAAAACAAGGCGAATGATAATCTAGAGAAGTAAACAATCGTGTTGATGCATAAAACGAACGGTAAATAACAATACAATTTTCCTGCCCGCGCCGTCGCCCCGCCCCTTTTATTCCTTGAATTCCTTGTGAGACGTCGGAGGAGAGCTGAGGAGAGAGAGAGAGAGAGAGAGAGAGAGAGAGAGAGAGAGAGAGAGAGAGAGAGAGAGAGAGCGGCAGCCGCGATATCTCGGGGGCCCGTGTAAAAGTGCCTCGTTAAGGCGCGGGAATAAACGAGCGGCGGCGGAATGTTGCCATGGAGACGCCCGATACGGAGGAGTGAGGGTCATTTAGTGTGATCCACAACAGCGGCATCAGCAGGACGTCTCACACACACACACACACACACACACACATGTCTGGTAGTTACAACAGTCAAAGTCAACTAGAGGTCAATCAGGGAAGACAGGAGAGATATGAGAGGATACCAGCAGGTCCTAACGATCCCACGTCCCACGATCTCATTTATCCCGGGAGCCAATTAAACTCAGGAACCACGCGAGTTGGGAACCGCGTTAACCAATCAGAGACCGTAACTCCGTCCCACTGGAACCAATCCGGCAAGCGACCCGCATCAAGTCACGGACGCCGTAACAGCCGACGTCCGCCGCCAACGCTACGTGAGCGGAAATCCAGTCTGCGCCGGGAGCGTCTCCGAACCCGGCGACCTTGGGCCCGGAAATCGCTCCGCCTCGGATTTGTTCGGATCGCGCCGAGGACAACGGAAGGGAAAAAAAAGCCGACGCCCCCTGTATGCCTAATTTCAGCACTCGGACAGCGATTTGTTCCAGAAGACAAGTTCTTGGCCTCCCCTTTCATATCTCTCTTTCTCTCCGGCCCTATCACTCCATCATTCCACACCCCTCTTTTCTCGCCTCGCCTCAACCTCGCCCTCGGGGCCTCATCTCACAGCCGGCGCGCTCTGTCTATCTCGGGAGGAGAGGGGGATGCAGGGGAAGGCGAGAGAGAGAGGGAAAAAAAAGAGGGAGAGAGACAGCAAGTAAAGAAAAAGAGGGTAAAATGTGACGTCTTGATAATCTCAAGCGGCTTCATGGGGTCAAAACAATGGGATAAACGTGTGTGTGTGTGTGTGTGTGTGTGTGTGTGTGTGTGTTACATACATGCTGAAAGCACAGCTCCTGACGCTCGGCTCGATGTTGCTGCCTCCGAACGCCGCCACTTCCCCAAGCTGCCTCGGGATCTGGATGGCGTCGTGCAGCAGGAGCCCCAACTGCCTCTGATCACATGTATCTCCCGGAGACGACACCTGGTTAAACAGGCCTGGACACACCCCACACACACACACACACACACACACACACATATATATATATATATCTATATAACTCAATAACGCTAACCAGATTATATACTACAAAAAAATGCCTAAATATTCATTCATTCATTCATCTTCTAGCGCATTTTCTATCCGATCTTCCCTCGGGTCACGGGGAGTCCTGTGTCTATCTCAGGCGTCTATGGGCATTAAATGCAGGATACACCCTGGATGGAATGCCAACCCATCACAGGACACACACACACACACATTCACATTCATACACTAGGGACAATTTTCCAAGGTGCCAATCAACCTACCGTGCATGTTTTTGGACCGGGGGAGGAGGAAAACCGGAGAACCCGGAGAAAAACCCCCTGAGGCACGGGGAGAACATGCACAAACTCCACACACACATGGCCGAGACGGGAATCGAACCCGGACCCTGGCGGTGTGAGGCCAACGTGCTAACCACTAAGCCACCGTGCCTCCATGCCTAAATATATTTTATATAAATAAATAAATAAATAAGCCAATGGGGTAAACAAAATTGACTTAGTACGAATTCTTGAACCTTAATATCTAGTCGATAATAAATTCTACTAGAGCCTATGAAAAAAAGCCCAGTTTCAAACTTTATTTATTTATTTATCTATCTATCTATTTATTTATTTATTTTTAACCCCTAGGGGGAGATTGGTACGGGCGGGATTTGAACCTGCGATCTTCCGGTGCAGAGGCCACTGCCTTAACAACCTCGGACCGAGCTCCTTTCTTCTAAGCACAAGTTTATTTTATTAAAAAAATAAATCAAATTCATTTAAAAAAACAAATCAATAAAATGTATATAACTTTATAAAAGTTTCATGAACCCTTCTTAAGATTCCCGTCTCGGCCATGTGTGTGTGGAGTTTGTGCATGTTCTCCCCGTCTCCCCGTGCCTCAGGGGGTTTTTTTTTTCTCCGGGTTCTCCTTCTCCTCCCCTCTGGTTTCCTCCCCCCGGTCCAAAAACATGCACGGTAGGTTGATTGGCACCTGTGGAAAATTGTCCCTAGTGTATGAATGTGTGTGTGTGTGCCCTGCGATGGGTTGGCATTCCATCCAGGGTGTATCCTGCCTTAATGCCCATAGACGCCTGAGACGGGCACAGACTCCCCGTGACCCGAGGGAAGATCGGATAAAGCGCTAGAAGATGAATGAATGAATGAATGAATGAATGATAGATTTAGAACGTTATAACGTGATTTTTTTTTACGTCTTTTTATCTTTCATAGTAAAAAAAAGAAAAAAACTTAGATTCAGATAAAAAAAACTATTCCTGGACATAATAAAAGAGAAAAAATTCTATAATTAAAGGGGGGACGGAGGGAAAAGAAACGAGTCTGTTCATACTCGGGAGTGACGCGAGTCAATAAAGAGTCTTAATCGTACAATATTAGCCGTATTATAGTGGTGGCTTTACTTTCTCTATAGATGTTGCAGGCCACACACACACACACACACACACACACACACGTACACACACAGAGGCTCGGACGGCATCGTGGCGTTTAATTAGCGTCATGCTGAGCTCGGGGATTTAACGTTTTCATGCACAAGAGGGTCGTTTCGCAAAAAAAAAAAAATCGTGGCGACAGACGTTCAGGGATTTGACCAACAAGAAGCGAGGGATGTGAGGTTTAAAGCGCTTTGATCACATATTACTCGAGCTGAATGATTAAAAAAAAAAAAAATATATATATATATATATATATATATATATATATATATATATATATATAAAAAACACACCAGAGATTTTGAGATGGCTGATCAGCGGAAAATGAAATGTAGGGGGGAAGAAAAAAAATTCGTTTTGAATTCCGAATAAAAACGGGGCAAAAAAAAAACAAAAAAGTTCGCAATTAGAGTTTGTATATATATATATATATATATATATATATATATATATATATATATATATATATATATATATATATATATATATATATATATATTCATTCAATGTAATCAACCATTCATCTTCTAGCTGCTTTATCCGATCTTCCCTCGGGTCACGGGGAGTCCCGGGACTGTGTCTATCTCAGGTGTCTATGGGCATTAAGGCAGGATACACCCTGGATGGAATGCCAACCCATCGCAGGACACACACACACACACACACACACATTCATACACTAGGGACAATTTTCCAAGGTGCCAATCAACCTACCGTGCATGTTTTTTTGGACCGGGGGAGGAAACCGAAGAACCCGGAGAAAAACCCCTGAGGTACGGGGAGAACATGCACAAACTCCACACACACATGGCCGAGACGGGAATCGAACCCGGACCCTGGTGGTGTGAGGCGAACCTGCTAACCACTAAGCCACCGTGCTCCTATAT
>JACRUU010000030.1:2601614-2606614 GCA_030449085.1 Kryptopterus vitreolus
AGAGGGGGGGTGGGGGAGAGAGTGAGAGAGAAAGAAATATTTCTATTACTTTCAAGAACTGTAATAATAACGTCACATAACGGAGACAAAAACCGCCACATGTCCTAAAATTCTCTCCTCCTTTCTCTCTCTCTCTCTCTCTCTCTGTCCCCGCTCCCTTGTTCCTGTCTGTTTCTTCATATCTCTATGGGCCTTTGAGCGAGACAGAGAGATAGATAGATAGAGAGAGAGAGAGAGAGGAGGGTAGAGGGAGGGAGGAGAAATGAAAATGGGACTGAAAGGTGTAACAGAGAGATGATGGACAGAATAAGAGAGAGAGTGAGAGAGAGAGAGAGATATAGAGAGATAAAGCACATATGCTTTGGTTGTTCTTGTCTTCGATGTTCTGTATTTCATGTGAAATGGCCTCAAATTACAGTGGCTGGATTTGTGTCAGTAATCCTCTTCAATGTCTCTCACACACACACACACACACACACACACACACACACACACACACACACACACACACACACACACACACACACCTGCTGGAGAGGAAACAATAGGAGATAGGAAGAGGAGGAGTAACGAGAGACGAGATTGAGAGAATTAAAACCCGCCGAGACGCATCGCACTCCAATCACGTAGAGAAAAGGTAACGCTGTGCGATAAGGACGAGTCTCTCGCTGTCTGTCCCACACACACACACACACACACACACACACACACACACACACACACACACACACACACACACACACACACACACACACACACACACACACAAGCGCTCTCGCGCCCTCAACCATCGCGGCTTGATCAACTGACAGGAAATGGGGCCAAAATGAATAATTCCGCTCGGTGTCTGGCGGCTTTCGTGATTACGGCCTCCTACGAAGTGCAAAAAGAAGCGACGCAGACGAACGCGAGACCCAGACGAGCGACGGCAGCTCTCGCTCAAAATAGACCGCCGCGCTCGTCCTCGCACCCGAACACGCGCAGAATCCACAGCCGTAAATAAGAGCAGCTTTTACAAGCAAAAACGCTCATCAGGACAGGAAGCTGAGGACATAATTAATAATATTCATTCATTCATTCATCTTCTAGCGCTTTATCCGATCTTCCCTCGGGTCACGGGGAGTCTGTGTCTATCTCAGGTGTCTATGGGCATTAAGGCAGGATACACCCTGGATGGAATGCCAACACATCACACACACACACACACACATTCATACACTAGAGACAATTTTTCCAAGGTGCCAATCAACGTGCATGTTTTTGGACCGGGGGAGGAAACCGGAGAACCCGGAGAAAAACCCCCTGAGGCACGGGGAGAACATGCACAAACTCCACACACACATGGCGAACGTGCTAATTACTAAGCCACCGTGCCTCTAATTAATAATATTGTTATATTATATTTAGATAACATGACATGATTTCTGACAGGAATTGGAGTCAGAATCACAGATATCCATAATATTCGTTTCATTAACGCTCGCTAGTTAGCGAACAAACAACTAGCCTGGCAATTTCTGACAGGAATTTACAACATATTTATTAATATCAACGATATTCAATGTTTGTCCTGCTTTGTTAGCAAAGCGTACACAGAAACCTGAGCCATAATTATCCATATCACTAATATTCATTGTTTATGCTAATAGATTAGATAAGAAGACATAACCTGACATGTGTTCTGACTTTTAAGCCATAATTATTATTATTGATAATATCAATGTTGACTCGTTATCACACACATTACTACTATTTTTCCTTCTAACAAAAACTAACCTGACAGAATTTTACGGACATTTTTAATAATATTAACGCTATTCATGGACAGTTACTTAGCGAAGAAGCTAAAATTGACATGATTTCTGACAGGAATTTGAGCCATACTCATTAATATTCATATTATTTGTCATTAATTTTAATTAGCTAGCTAACAGACGCTAACATAACATGATTTCTGACAGGAATTTGAGCCATACTCATTAATATTCATATTATTTGTTCTTAATTTTAATTATCTAGCTAAAAGATGCTAACCTAACATGATTTCTGACAGGAATTTGAGCCATACTCATTAATATTCATATTATTTGTCCTTAATTTTAATTAGCTAGCTAACAGACGCTAACATAACCTGATTTCAGACAGGACTTCGAGCCATACACATTAATATTCATATTATTTGTTGCTCATTTTAATTAGCTAGCTAACAGACGCTCACCTAACATGATTTCTGACAGGAATTTGAGCCATACTCATTAATATTCATATTATTTGTCATTAATATTTTAATTAGCTAGCTAACAGATGCTAACCTAACATGATTTCAGACAGGACTTCGAGCCATACACATTAATATTCATATTATTTATTGTTCATTTTAATTAGCCAGCAAACAGATGCTAACCTAACCTGATTTCTGACAGGAATTTGAGCCATACTCATTAATATTCATATTATTTGTTCTTAATTTTAATTAGCTAGCTAACAGACGCCAACATAACATGATTTCTGACAGGAATTTGAGCCATACTCATTAATATTCATATTATTTGTTCATTAATTTTAATTAGCTAGCTAACAGATGCTAACCTAACATGATTTCTGACAGGAATTTAAGGGATACTCATTAATATTCATATTATTTGTTGTTAATTTTAATTAGCTAGCTAACAGATGCTAACCTAACATGATTTCAGACAGGACTTCGAGCCATACACATTAATATTCATATTATTTGTTGCTTAATTTTAATTAGCTAGCTAACAGATGCTAACATAACATGATTTCTGACAGGAATTTGAGCCATACTCATTAATATTCATATTATTTGTTGTTAATTTTAATTAGCTAGCTAACAGATGCTAACCTAACATGATTTCTGACAGGAATTTGAGCCATACTCATTAATATTATTTTATTATTATTTTAATAATACATATATTATTTGTTAGTTATAATATATATAATATAATTTTTGTTATTTAGCTAACCTGACATGATTTCTGAACAGCATTTGAGTCCTAGACATTAAAAATATGAATGGTTTAATGTTAATTACTTAGCAATCAAAAATGAACCCGACAGGATTTGACATGAATTCGGGCCATAGTTAATAATATTTATAGTTTGTTAGTTACTTAGCTAATAACATGGTTTATTCTGATAGGATTGAGTATATAGTAGGTAGTAGTAATAATCGCAGATAACACGAGATAGCAGAAATTAGCCGTTTTCGTCATCTCCACTTCTAATGCTAGTCAGTCAGATCGCACGAGCTAAGATAGCGTGATATCTGAAGGGATCTTTAGTCATTTTTTTCCGTATTAATAACGGTCACGAACAACGCTAGTCAATCGGATGAACGTCTTGCAGAAGCTAATCTCACAGAAATTCGGAGATAATGTTTATAATGGTAATCCCCACCCCCCCCCCCCACCCCCACCCCGACCCCCTCGCCAGCTAATCCTTCCCGAAGAAAGGCTCCGTGTGATTTCCTCTGATGTTAACACATGGCGATGCGAATACCAGAGTTAGCAAAAAGCAGATAATCTGACGAGAGGATTATTACTGGACGGATGTTCAAACGCTCTTCTGATGATTACACGCATGACACTCTGACCGGATACCGGATATATCGGAAGGACGCGCGGAGTTGTACAGCGTTCCGCTTTGGCGGGAACGTTCCTGAGGTCAGGCTTCAACTGCTGCAGCTCCTGACGCTGTTGATATTTGCTTCGCGGATACTTTAACGAGTGGGGCACGGTGGTTTAGTGGTTAGTACGTTCGCCTCACACCGACAGGATCCGGGTTCGATTCCCGTCTCGGCCATGTGTGTGTGAAGTTTGTGCAGGTTCTCCCCGTGCCTCAGGGGGTTTTTCTCCGGGTTCTCCGGTTTCCTCCCAAGGTCCAAAAACATGCACGGTAGGTTGATTGGCACCTTGGAAAATTGTCTCTAGTATGTGAATGTGTGTGTGTGTGTGTGTGTGTGTGATGGGTTGGCATTCCATCCAGGGTGTATCCTGCCTTAATGCCCATAGACGCCTGAGATAGGCACAGACTCCCCGTGACCCGAGGGAAGATCGGATAAAGCGCTAGAAGATGAATGAATACTTTAACGACACGACGCAGTCTGGAGATTAGAAACGACGCCTGCAGGGGGAGCCGCGTCCGAGATACGCACGCGCCTTTGATCCGAACTGTAATCGCGCGTAACAAAACAAACTAGCAGCATCGCTATGTCCTGTTTAGACGATCCTTTCCGTTTATGAAAAAAAAAAAAAAAAAAAAAAAAAAAAAAAAAAAAAAAGCACACGCACATCAGAGTGCACCGGAATTACGTTGCCTCTAACATATGGGTGCAAAAATGAAACCCTGGCAAAGATAAGCTACATTCCGTACGCAGGGAAGAAATCATGCTAGCACCAAAACAAATGAAAAAATACTCTGTGTTACACAACGCATGTCGTACTATACTTGTGTGTGTGTGTGTGTGTGTGTGTGTGTGTGTGTGTGTGTGTGATGGTGCGTAAAAAGGCCAAATAGCTACATTATCAGATATTAACACACATTATATATATAGAATATATAACACATGCCAATGGAAGCAATACAAGGGCTGTGGATGGTATGTGGATGGTAAGGACTGTTTTCTTTCTCTCCTTTTTCTCCACACTTTTCTTTCTTTTCTTTTTCCCGATAAACAAGCGAAACGGAGCGAATCACTTTCGGTAAAGTACGAAATAAAGATTAAACTCCACAAATCTGATCACACACAAAAAAAATGCTAATAATAACGCTTAATAATGAAGGGCTTTGGAGGAAACTTCGGTTTTCACCTTTTTACTGTGTGTTTGATTGGGGTTAGGATGCATCGGTGTGTGTGTGCGTTTGTGTGTGTGTGTGTGTGTGTGTGTGTGTGTGTGTGTGTGTGTGTGGCCTGAAAAGTCTGATCCAGGTCAGATAGGAGACGTCCTTCTCATCTCCTGTTTGCTGAACTTAAA
>JACRUU010000030.1:2614114-2634114 GCA_030449085.1 Kryptopterus vitreolus
TCCGACGTTTTTATCCTTATGATGTAGCGGTGATCATGTGACTAGACAAAAATGCTACGTTTAAATAAGACCATCGTGCAAAGCGGTACGACAAATTAGTTAGCATCCGACGTTTTTATCCTTACGATGTAGCGGTGGATCATGTGACTAGACGAAAATGCTACGTTTAAATAAGACGTGCGTGAAAAACGACGACAAATTAGTTAGCATCCGACGTTTTTATCCTTACGATGTAGCGGTGATCATGTGACTAGACGAAAATGCTACGTTTAAATAAGACCATCGTGCAAAGCGGTACGACAAATTAGTTAGCATCCGACGTTTTTATCCTTACGATGTAGCGGTGATCATGTGACTAGACGAAAATGCTACGTTTAAATAAGACCATCGTGCAAATCGGTACGACAAATTAGTTAGCATCCGACGTTTTTATCCTTATGATGTAGCGGTGATCATGTGACTAGACAAAAATGCTACGTTTAAATAAGACCATCGTGCAAAGCGACGACAAATTAGTTAGCATCCGACGTTTTTATCCTTACGATGTAGCGGGGATCATGTGACTAGACGAAAATGCTACGTTTAAATAAGACGTGCGTGAAAAACGACGACAAATTAGTTAGCATCCGACGTTTTTATCCTTACGATGTAGCGGTGATCATGTGACTAGACGAAAATGCTACGTTTAAATATACCAACGACAAATTAACAAAGTTAGCGGCGTTTCAAAGTCCGACGTTTTTCTTCTAACGATGTAGCGCCCGGTGATCATGTGACTAGCTGAAAATGTTTTCGAATTCAACGTGCGCACGTTAAGGCGACAAATTAGCGAATTTTATTGCCTGGTCGACGCTATTCCGCGCTACATCCTTTGTTGAACATCGTTATAACGACGTATCGCCCGGTGATCATGTGACTAGCCGAAAATGACGAATTGGAATTTAACGTTAGCGGCAAGTTGTCCCCCCCCGTCCCCCGCCCCCCCGCACTGCGTCTTCCCCCCCCCCCCCCACACACTCCGACGTATTACCGCCTTTACGTGGATAATAAAATGTCGCTATCTTCGTTTCCTCTCACCGTGGTTTTGTCGATGTGGTCCTGCAGCGAGTCGATCAGCAGGTCCCCGACCGGCTGCCAGCGAGCTTTGACGTCTTCGGGCCGGCTCAGGTGAACGTCCAGCTGGTCCATGGCGCTCTGCAGGTCCTGGAGCTTTTCCAGGGAGCGCTCCACCTGCTCGTGCCATCGTCCCACGTGTCCCAGGAGCCGCTCCCAGCGTTCCCGCACCTCGCCCGCCTGCTTCCGGATCGCCCTCGCGACCCGCTGGGCCTTCTCCTCCGGAGTTAACTCTGGGAACAGGTGGAAAAAGAAGTCATTATCATTTACGCCATTTGGCAGCGCGACTAAGCTGAGGGCCTTGCTCAGGGGCCCGGGAAGTTGCTCGGTTTGAACCGTCCGGTCCAATTCCGGAGCGACCGCCTCCCTCGTACCACCGTGTGCCTTTTTCATTCCCGCTAAATCCATCAATCGGAATCCCGGACCGGAATAATTCAACCGGGAATCCCTTATTAACGATTCCGAACAAACCCCGACTCGCGACACGACTTTCCGAATCCACCGGCAAAGCCGAAAATCTATCTGGAGAGGAATTAAAGGGGAACGCGCTGCACGGACACGGCTTTCCGTGCACTCGCTAACCTCACGCTGGGAATCGTAGCGCTCCTTGATGTTCTGCTCCTGGACCTGTCGAGGGGAGGATTAAAGGCGGAGAAGTGTTGGAGGGGAGAATCAGGCCTGAGGCACGGCTGAGGATCTGCAGACGTGCGGATCTGCGAGCGATGGCAGTAACGTGTAAATCCTCCGGGGGGCGGGTCAGATCCGTATCAGGCTCCAGCCGACGCGTTCGTCACAAACACACCTGGGAGACCACCGTGTGACCTTTCACACCCAGATACTGGAGCAGGAAAACGTAACTGGGAATTTACCCCAATCAGGAAAAACATCATTTCATATGGATGGAGGGATAAATGGGGGTTAAATAGAGTGATGGGTGGATGGATGGATACACAGGTGGATAGGTGGATGGATGGATAGATGGGGTTAAATAAATGGAAGCTAGATAGATGGGGTTAAATCGATAGATATATGGATGGATGGATGGATAGATATATAGGTGGGGTTAAATAGATGGATGGATGGATGGATGGATGGATACACGGATAGATGGATGAATGGATAGATGTAGACACAGATAGATGGATGAATGGATGGATGTATACACAGATAGATGGATGGATGGATGGATATATAGGTGGGGTTAGATAGATAGATGTATGGATGGATGGATAGGTGTGTGTGGGTGGATAGGTGGGGTTAAATCGATAGAGAGATAAATAGATAGATAGATAAGACACAGACAGACAGACAGACAGACATATATATATATATATATATATATATATATATATATATATATATATATATAGACAGACAGACAGACAGACAGACAGACATAGACAGACAGACAGATAGACAGATAGATAGACAGACAGACAGACAGACAGATAGGTAGATAGATAGATGGATAGACAGATAGACAGACATATATATAGACAGACAGATGGGACAGACAGACAGACAGAATGAGAGACAGACAGATAGATAGACAGACAGACACAGATATATAGACAGACAGTCAGACACAGACAGGGATCGATAGATAAACAGACAGACAGACAGACAGACAGATAGGTAGATAGATGGACAGACAGATATAGACAAACATATATATAGACAGACAGACAGACAGACAGACAGACAGACAGATTGATAGATAGACAGACAGATGGACAGACAGACAGACAGACAGATAGGTAGATAGATGGACAGACAGATATAGACAGACATATATATAGACAGACAGACAGACAGACAGACAGACAGATTGATAGATAGACAGACAGATGGACAGACAGACAGACAGACAGATATGTAGATAGATGGACAGACAGATATAGACAGACATATATATAGACAGACAGACAGACAGACAGATTGATAGATAGACAGACAGATAGACAGACAGACAGACAGACATACAGACAGACAGACAGACAGACAGAGACAGACAGACAGATACCGACATAATACGACAGACAAACAAAGTCTGTGCAAAAATCCATCAGTCTATCCATACTTTCACTACCCCATATATTATCCATCCATCCATTCAAACAGTTATTACTCTACATATCCATTCCTCCATCCCTCTATCCACCCATCCACCCACTCCCTCCATCTCTAGTGTTTACACATGATAGTAGTTTAGTTACAGGAAGAAGGTGGTCAGCATCTCCGTCATGCGGATACAGTAATGACGGAAGGTTGATAATGACTTCTTTCCTGAACTCTTGGTTGTAAATGACGTCTCTGGAGATCCGAGCGAAGCCAAAGAACGTCCATAAATAATAAAGCAGCCGCGTTACGCCATGAAACCAAACATCAGCATTTCCCAATGACGCCAGACCTTAAATAATGCATCTTATAGTCCCATAAAGCGGCGCTCGAACCCGGAGCCGGCGGCACGGCGCCTGGTGTAACGTTAGCGAGAGCAGATATATTAGATGTCATTTTTCTTCCCGTTGCGCTTACTGAACTCTGTGTGGGGGAAAACGAAATAAATAATTAAATAAATAAATAAAAATGCCGAATCGGGTGTACGACGTTTTGGATTGTTGTTGTTTAGATTTATGACACGGATGCACAGCGCTAGCGTTATTGTCGCGTTTTAATCCAGCTGCACGCAAATCAAGCCCAATTTCACACTCCACGTCTTTCGTTTCGCCTTCCGCGAGCAGCGCGTCGGGAGGAACGCAACACCGCCGATTACACCAAACAATAACCCGATAGAAACGTTCTGCTCTGACGCTCGTGCTGAGACACACCTGCTTAAAGATATTAGATTTCAGTTTTTGTTTTAGCACACAACAAACATTGTGTTTATTAATAAATAAAAAAAGGTAACAATTTGGTATTGAAATCATGATATTTAATCTAGGTATCGTATCGGATGGATGGATGGATGGATGGACGGACAGACAGACAGGTGGAGATATAGATAGATAGATAGACAGACAGACAGACGGACAAATGGGGTTATAGATGGATGGCTGGACGGACATACAGAAAGACAGGTGGGGTTGTAAATAGATAGACAGACAGACAGACAGATGGGGTTATAGATGGATGGCTGGAGGAAAGAGAGACTGGCAGACAGACAGATAGATAGACGGGGTTATGGATGGATATATGGATGGATGGATATATGGGTGGATAGATGGACAGACAGACAGACAGTTGGGGTAATGGATGGATAGATCGATGGACAGACAGACAGACAGACAGATGGGGTTATGTATGGATGGATGCATGGATGGGCGGACAGACAAACAGACATATGGACGGATGGATAGATGGATGGGGTTATGGATGGACGGACGGACGGACAGACAGACAGAAATAGATAGATAGATGGATGGGGTTATGGATGGACGGACGGGCAGACAGACAGAAATAGATAGATAGAAGGATGGGGTTATGGATGGATAGATGGACGGACAGACAGGCAGACAGACAGACAGACAGATGGATGGGGTTATGTATGGATAGATGGACGGACAGACAGACAGATGGCAGAATGATGGATGGGGTTATGTATGGATGGATGGACGGACAGACAAACAGACATGTGGACGGATGGATAGATGGATGGGGTTATGGATGGACGGACGGACAGACAGACAGACAAATAGATAGATAGATGGATAGGGTTATGGATGAATGGATGGACTGACAGACAGATAGATAGTGGATATATATGGATAGATGGATGGATGGATGGATGGATAGAGAGATAAAGATGATAAACTCAAGCAATCCAATCCTCCCTCGGAGCGCGTGCGGAGATCTGTCCATCTCATGCTCCACTAAAGCTACATCAAAACCCCATGGGAAGCAGAGCGGCGTGTCGACGCCAGGCATGTGTGATGTGCGTCCTTCAGAAAAGCACACCAGAAAGATCCGGCGCAGGTCTCGGCAAACCCCGATCAAATATTAACGTCCTCCACCGGAGAACCGGATTCACCCTCGACGCCTTTTTTTCATTCGTTATCAATGCCGACGTCGTTCCATAAAGGACACGGATCAACTCGGGCCGATTACAATATTTAATCGCGATTACTTTGTTTAGTGTTGGTTTGAAGTGTAAAATATGAGACGTGGCTCCTTTAAGAATTGTGTTCCGGTTGCTTTTCCATATAAACTGGTGATACGGTGTTTAGGTTCTACGGAAGCGCTTTATTGCGTTCGGGAAAAAGGCGTAATAGGGATTTGGGAATGCGATGCGCTTGCGTAAGGCTCCATACGGTAATATACGCTAATATAGTGAGGAGATCGTACCTGTTGTGAATGCGATGCAGCTAGGGGGCGTCATTCCGGGGGGTATGGAACAATGTGTAGTCACGGGGCCCCTGGTATAACTCGAGTGCTCACCTGTTTTCGGCTGCGGGTTCTTGCGCGGCTCCTCGGGCCCTTCGATGGGCTGATCGGCCAGGAACATCCGCGCCTGGTCCAACGCGTTCACCACGACGTTCTCCCGCTCCTTTAGCTCCGCCCTCAGAGCCTGGAAACGAAAAGATGTTGGGTGAGAATTCATTTGGAAATAAATAAACAAACAAACAAACAAAATTAATTAATTAAGTAATTAATTAATGCCTTAATTAATTGATTATTACATTAATGGATCTATTTATCCATCATTCAACCATCCACCCACCCAGCAACCCACCTATCTATTCATCTATCATCCACACCCTCTTTCATCCATCATCTACCCATCCACCCATCCGTCTATCTATCTATCCATCCACCCACCCACTGATCTATCTATCTGTCTATTATCCATCCACCCACCAACCTATCGGTCATTCATCCATCCACCTGTCTATCTATATGTGTATCTGTCTGTCTATCTATCTATCCACCCATCTACCCATCTATCATCCACACACCTACCAATCTATCTATCTGTCTATTATCCAACTCATCCATCCTTTTATTCATCATCCACCCACCAACCCATATATCCAAATATCTATTTATCTATTATCCACCCACCATTCATCCACCCATCCATCCACCAACCCACCAACCTATCACAACCTGTCTGTCTATTATCCTGTCTATCTATTTATCTATCATCCAACATCCATCCGTCCATCCATCCACCCACCTATCTATTTATCCATCATCCATCCATCTATCATACAAGCCATCCACCCATCCGTCTATCTATCTATCCATCCACCAACCCACCTATCTATTTGTCTATCATCCACACACTCTTTCATCCATCATCTACCCATCCGTCTATCTATCTATCCATCCATCCACCAACCCACTGATCTATCTATTTGTCTATTATCCATCCACCCACCAACCTAAATCTATCTGTCATTCATTCATCCACCTGTCTATCTATCCACCCATCCATCCATCTACCTATCTATCATCCACACACCTACCTATCTGTCTGTCTGTCTGTCTATTATCCAGCCATCCGCCCACAACCTCATCCATCCATTTATTCATCCACCCACCAACCCATATATCCAAATATATATTTATCTATTATCCACCCACCATTCATCCATCCACCAACCCACCTATCTATTTGTCTATCATCCATCCATCTATCATACAACCCATCCACCCATCCGTCTATCTATCCATCCACCAACCCACCTATCTATTTGTCCATCATCCACACACTCTTTCATCCATCCATCTATCATAATACCCATCCGTCTATCTATTGATCCATCCAGCCACCCACCTATCTATTTATCTATCATCCACACACTCTTTCATCCATCCATCTATCTATCATACAACCCATCCAGCCATCCGTCTATCTATCTATCCATCCATCCATTAACCCATTGATCTATCTATCTATCTATCTATCTATCTATCTATCTATTATCCATCCACCCACCAACCTATCCAACCATAAATCGATCGGTCTTTCATCCATCCATATATCGCCCAATCCATCCACCCACCTGTCAATCTATACATGTATCTATCTATCTATCCATCCCTTCTTTTCAGATTCGCCTCTATAACTGTGATGGAGCATGTCCTGGGACGCGTGTATCCCGCCGCTCTCCCTCCTGCTGCTCTCTCTCTCGGGATCCACAGTAAATAGTTTTGTAGAAACTCTTCCTCCTGAACTTTACGGTTGTGTCGGCTGCGCTGTTCCTGACGGGGACTTAGCCAATCAAATATTAATGATGAAATGTATTGGTTTAGGAAACAGTGTGAACGCATCAAATATTGACGAGTCGCACTGAGAGCGTGGAAAAGGAGGGGGGGGGGGGGGGGAGGAGCAGATTGGCCTTTTAGGAGGTTTTTGGACGTCCCTGGTCGCGTGTGATGTAAATTGATTAGCAGCGAGGCGGAGCGATTAAATAAACCCTGATTGATGATGTTAATTACGGCGGCACGAACGAAAGCGTTTTATTGGACGATTGAAAGCGTGATTAATAAAAGCGATTATGGATTGGTCAGAGGCCTGTGTGGAGAGAAGAGGAGGAGGAGGAGGAAGAGGAGGAGGACGAGGGGAAAGACGACACCTGGAATCACGCGAGAGCAAACCCATGAAGAGAAAGTGACTTTGGAGAGGGAGAACGGAGAGACGCGAGTCTCGGAGAAGGGAAGAGGACGAGTGTGTGGAACAGCAGGAGGACGTGTGGGGAAAACCGAGGCCAGGCTGAACGTACACATCTAAAACCTTAAACACACAAACGTTTATTTACACAAATAATCAATAAACAACTGTTTACAGAACCAAAATACCACAATTAAAAGTGTCCGTCTATCCATCCATCTATCTATCCATCCATCCGACCAATCCATATATCCATCCATCCATCCAACCCACCAATCCATCCATCCATCCAACCATCCAATCCAATATCCATCCCATCCAAACCGGGACCAATCCATATATCCATCCATATCCATCCATCCACCCGCACCAATCCATATTATCCATCCATCTATCTATCCATCCATCCAACCGACCAATCCATATAGCCATCCATCTATCTATCTATCCAACCAACCGACCAATCCATATAATCCATCCATCCATCCAACCAATCAATCCATCCATCTGACCAATTCATCCATCCAACCGACCAATCCATCTATCCATCCATCCATCCATCCAACCGACCAATCCATATATCCATCCATCCATCCAACCAATCAATCCATCGATCCGAACAATTCATCCATCCATCCATCCATCCACCACCGACCAATATCCATACCAACCATCCATCCATCCATATAGCCATCCATCCATCCATCCATCCATCCATCCATCCATCCAACCGACCAATCCATATATCCATCCATCCATCCATCTATCCATCCAAACAACCATCCACCATTCATCCAATCCATCCATCCGACCCATCCATCCAATATTTCCATCCATCCATCCACCCATCAATCCATCCATCCGACCAATCCATCCATATCCATACCATCCATCCATCCTATCCATCCATCCATCCATCCAATCCATCCATCCATCCATCTATCTATCCATCCAACCGACCAATCCATATTTTCCATCCATCCATCCAACCAATCAATCCATCCATCTAATCCAATCCCAATCCATCATCCATCCATCTATCATCCATCCATCCATCAACCGATCCGATCCACCAATTCCATCCATCCATCCATCCGATCCATCCATATCCCCATCCATCCATCCATCCATCCATCCATCCATCCATATCCATCTATCATCCACCGACCAATCCATATATCCATCCATCCATCCATCCATCCATCCAACCAATCCATCCAATCCATCCATCCATCCATCCAACCGACCAATCCATATATCCATCCATCCATCCATCCATCTATCCATCCAACCGACCATAATCCATCTATCCATCCATCCATCTATCTATCCATCCAACCGACCAATCCATATATCCATCCATCCATCCAACCGACCAATCCATATATCCATCCATCCATCCATCCAACCAATCAATCCATCCATCCGACCAACCGACCAATCCATATATCCATCATCCATCCATCCATCCATCCATCCATATCCATTATCCATCCATCCACCGACCAATCCATATATCCATCTATCCATCCATCCAACCGACCAATCCATATATCCATCTATCCATCCATCCAACCGACCAATCCATATATCCATCCATCCAACCGACCAATCCATATATCCATCAATCCATCCATCCATCCATCCATCCATCCATCCATCCAAACGACCAATCCATATATCCATCCATCTATCTATCCAATCAACCAATCCATATATCCATCTATCTATCTATTCATTCATCCATCCAACCGACCAATCCATATATCCATCTATCCATCTATCTATCCAATCAACCAATCCATATAGCCATCTATCTATCTATCAAATCGACCAATCCATATAGCCATATATCCATCCATCCATCTATCTATCCAATCATCCAATCCATATATCCATCTATCTATCCAATCAACCAATCCATATAGCCATCCATCCATCCATCTAATCAAACAACAAATCAATCTATCTATCTCTCCATCCAATCCATCCATCCATATATCCATCTATCTATCCATTCAATCAATCTATCCATCCATCCATCTGACCTACCTATCTATCTATCTATCTATCTGAATACCTATCTATCTATCTATCTATCTATTTTTCTATCTATCTATCTATCTATCTATCTATCTATCTACCGACCTACCTATCCATCTATCCATCTATCCATCCATCCATCCATCCATCCATCGAGCATTAAACAAGCATCATCGCCTCGACACTGCGATGGAAAAATATCCTTTTTAAATTTACCCGCTTCAGAGCGTTTTTTTCTGTCGCTCGGAGACGGAAAAGAAATACGCATCTTTTAATTCTGGATGAGAAACGTATTAGCGCAGCCGCGTCGCTAAACGACCCTCAGAACCGCTGCTGCACTCGCTCAGAGACGTGTCATTCTGTTTATATTTAACACGTGTAACTGAGCGTGGAAACGCCGAACGGAAAAGAAACTCGGCTTAATGCGAGGAAAAAGACGTGTGTGCGTGTGTGTGTGTGTGTGTGTGTGTGTGTGTGTGTGTGTGTGTGTGTGTGTGTGTGATTTTTCCTATAATTACGCGTGTCGCTGCTAAAACGCTGCACTCATTAATGTTACACAGCTGCATTTAATTGCTTCGGTCTACTTACTTAATGAAGAAGTGCTTTTCTGTATTTCACCACACACACACACACACACACACACACACACACACACACACACACACACACACACACACACGGAACAAATTTAAGCAATTGTAACATCTAACCATTCAGGCTAATTCTCCTTTTCTCCGCCTGAAGCTACTTGATCCTTGCTAACGCTCTTTCTTCAAGTGCCCGGCCTCTCCACACACACACACACACACACACACACACACACACACACACACACACACACACACACACACACACACACACACACACACACACAGACCCCCAAAAGCACTCCAGCAGCTCCGCGTTTCTTATCGTTGCGAAAACACACACGTTTATTATGCACTGGGTTTCCTCTTGTAAGGATAATCGTGTGTGTGTGTGTGTGTGTGTGTGTGTGTGTGTGTGTGTGTGTGTGTGTGTGTGTGTGTGTGTGCGTGTGTGTGAGCTCAGGCCGAGGGGCGAACTATTAAAACACAAAGGCGAGTAAAGGAAGGGCGAGGAAGGGTAGCCGCACAGTCCTTTCTTTTCCTGGACTCCTCGGGGTCGTTATTCAATCCGTCACAGTGAGCGAGGGATTAAGAAAAGGAGAAGAGAGGAGAGAAAGAACCTCACACACGTCCGTTTTTTTACGCCCGTTACACGAGCTAAAGCTAATTACAGGATGAAAGACCCTCCGCGGCCCGCCATTCCCCCTGCGGACAGGGTTCGGGAGGCGCACAGTGCACGCTTGTTGTTGTTGTTGTTGTTGTTGTTGTGGTGGTGGTGGTGGAACGAGCGCTCGCGACACCTGTAGCACAACGAGCGAGGGCTTAGTAAATAGTCAGGCGCACAGGGATCAGGTGGCCGGACCTGCGCTACGTTCTACGCTAATCCGGATCACTTTTTTTTTTTTACGTTTTTTTTTTTTATATCGTCCGGTAGAAGTCGCTTATCTTTTTTCCCGAAAAAGTTAGCGTCCCCCGTATCGCGCACGAGCTAAAAGTGATGCATTTCAACACGCGTCGTTCCCGACAAACTATTTTTTTGTTTGTTTGTTTGTTTGTCTTTTTAACGAGTCTTTGAAAGAGCGGTACGTTTTTTGCTGAGAGAAATTGCGTACATGGCCTACACTGGGCGATGGGGTGGGGGTGGGGGGGGGGGCAAAAACTTTTTGTCTCAGGGGCCACACTGTCTTTTAAAATTTACCACCAGATCAAACATATATATATATATATATATATATATATATATATATATAGGCGTTAATGTTAATACCCGATGCATCACCGTGCTCAATGCGCCACCTGGTGGAACGTCGGGTAATTACAGGACAGAATTATATGATATGATTTGGATATTTCGCCACCGAACTTCATTAAAAGGGCCGAGGGGGCCCGGATGTGGCCCTTGGAATGTGAGGACCGCATGATCCAGAGAAAGAAAGGAGGCAAAATGATGTTGGATTTTGGTGTGAACTGGATTGGCTGGAAGGAAAGCTGGGGCCCTCTTGTGTCTAGACCCCCTGGACTAGACGAAGGGTCTGGAGCGGAGAATCTATTCAAATAACGGGGGGGGAACGGGGGGGGGGGGGGGGGGGGTCAAAAAAAAAGAATGTATTGTGGAAGAAAACAAAAAAACAAACAAACAAAAAAATAAATAAATAAATAATAAGGGTCAAGAAAAAGGCGAAAGAAAGTCTGGAAGTCTAGAGGGAAAGCAGAAGGTCTAGACGGAAGGAACCAGACGGGGAGAAAGCGTCAGGACGACAGAAGGTCGAGACTCATGTGGTATAAGGTCAATGTCTAGAAAAATGGGCCGGACCAAATGGGTTAAAGAGCAGGTCCAAGAGCAGGTCAAATACAAACTACACCAGAGGACCTGAAGATGGATTTGACTAGGAATGTGTGTGTGTGTGTGTGTGTGTGTGTGTGTGTGTGTGTGTGTGTGTGTGTTTGTACTGACCGAGCAATGGTTTGTGTTGCTGCATTAACGTGGGGACGTCTCCTCCGATCGGCATCTGCTTTGGTGAGATCGTCGTCCTTCTGGCAGATCCACTTCCACAACTCCTCCAGAATGGACAGAAGCCGGCTCCATCGCTCTGCACTGGCCTCCAGGTGAGCCCTACACACACACACACACACACACACACACACACACACACAACACACGCCTCAATACACACTTCCTCACCCCCCCCCCCCCCCCCCACCCCCCCCCCACCCCCCACCCCTCCTTTCCGTCCAGTTTCCCCTGCAGGTGATTTGTTGTTGATTCACCCACCGTATGTTGGCCGACTTGGCCTTCAGCTCGTTCCAGCGCTGGTTCATGTCGTCCAGCCGCTGCTGCAGGAACACGGCCTCCTCGGAGCTGCCCAGGGCCTTCACCATCCTCAGCTTGTTCCCGTCCACGCTCTTAAACACATCGTTATGGGCGTCGATCTCCGCCTGGATATCCTACACGACACACACACAAGAACTCGTCAGGAACAAGTAAAAGTAAACACACAACTGTGTTTACAAACATTTATTTATTTATTTATTTATTTATTTATTTTTTGGAAAGTCTGGCCTTGCATATAAATAATAAATAAATGAATAGAATAAATGAATATTCAATAAAATAAATGTATAGGAATGAATGTGCTAATATATATATATAAAACTAATACAGATCCCCTCCCAAAAAAAACAAACATTTTAAACCTAAATGCGTATCAAATTCTCCTGTAGCGTAAATAGCATAAATATAATATGCATTTATTATACACATTTAATAATAATAATAATAATAATAATCTCCACATCGCATTAATTGTTTGAACCAAAATTATCCTTGCAATATTTTTTTCCCAGATACATTTAAAATTCCCGGAAATTCCTGTTCATTCCCATTCATTCCTATGGAATTGTAGAAAGTGCCCGGAATTTTGCTATTCTACCCTGCACGAGCACACGCACACACACACACACACACACACACACACACACACACACACGGGAAATGCGAAATGACTCGGACTCTGCACTGGACGACCGACTTCATTACTGAGCAATCATGGCTTGATTGTGCAACATCAAACGCCAAACAAAACCATGGGGAGAGGCAACAGGAAGCAATCTGGCCCATAATTACAAAAAACACAAACCACACACACACACACACACACACACACACACCACACACAGAGAATCACAAAGGCAGTTAATCTGGGATCAGAGCCGTGAGCATGTCTGTGTAGAGCTTTGCGTTTCCGTTCGAACCGTCTGCGGAAGATAAAAGCAAAAATAAGGACGCGACTCGAGTCGTTCTCTTCCAAAACGACTCTCTTCTTTACACGCAAGCAGCCGGACGTCGATCAACAATTCAAATCCACAGAGGCGGTTTTTCCGGGTTGCGGCGGCGGCGAATTACAGCAAATTCCTGCTGCCGTTACGAGAGCGGCCTCTAGAGGAGACTCGCTGAAGTGTTCGCTGAATATATATCTATATATATATATATATATATATATATATATATATATATATATATATATATATATATATATATATATATATATATATATATATATATATATATATATATATATATATATATATACACACATTCAGATGAATTGTAATATGGCCAAAATCCTGTGTGTTAAAAGATCTTCAGGAACGACACCGAACAGAAAATACAGAGTGAAAGAACGAGGGATTAAAAGCAACTTGGGGGGAAAACCTGGCAACCAAAAAACCCAAAAGCCCTTCTGGCAAAGATAAATAAACAAACAAACAAACAAACAAACAAATAAATAAAAAGATCGGAAAATCCTTATGTTCTCCTTATAGATAGACACACGTACAGACAGACAGATAGATAGATAGACAGACAGATATAGATAGATAGATAGATAGACAGACAGACAGATACATAGATAGATACATAGATAGACAGATAGATAGATAGATAGATAGATATACACACGTATAGACAGAAAGACAGACAAACAGAGATAGACAGATAGACAGACAGAGAGACAGACAGACAGACATGCACATGGATACATAGACAGATAGATAGATAGACACACATATAGACAGACAGACAGACAGAGACAGACAGACAGACAGCTGGATATAGATAGATATACAGTCAGACAGACAAACAGAGATAGACAGATAGACAGACAGACAGACAGACAGACAGACATGCAGACATGGATAGATAGATAGACAGACAGACAGACATCGATAGACAGACAGACATCAATAGATATACAGAGATAGACAGACAGACAGACATGCACATGGATGGATGGATAGATGGATAGATAGATGGATAGATAGATGGATATATATATACAGACGGACAGACAGTTTTTCCGGGTTGTGATAACGAGAGCTCCCTCTACAGGCGACTGGCTGAATTGTTCTGCCGTGTGACGAATTATATTGTATTAAAAAGTATCAGAGAAACGTTCGTATAAAGTGTTTATTAACGTCAGATAACGCTACAGAATGAAAACACCCCCCTGACACACACACACACACACACACACACACACACACACACACACACACACACACACCCACGCCCCCACGCCCCCCCACTATGTAGCTGCCATAAAGAGAGCGATAACAGGAGCTAACTTTATTCACCGGAGCAATAAAACCAGGAACCGGGTGATTGAAGGGTGCCGTAAAGACATCAAAAGGACGCAACAATGGGCCTGCGTGTGTGTGTGTGTGTGTGTGTGTGTGTGTGTGTGTGTGTGTGTGTGTGTGTGTGTGTGTCCGTAGAAATTTCCCTTCGCGTCTTCCCATCTTTCCCTTTCTTCAGTTCGGAAGTGGAGCTCTCGCTCCCATTTCAGCCCATGTTTTATTTATTAGTCTAATCTGCAGCAAAGCAAAGTCTCTAAAGTCACACACACACACACACACACACACACACACACACACACACACACACACACGCTTTCAAGAAATGACAGATCGGTATGCAGGTGCGCACACAAACATCCATCGCCTTCAGCTCTCACGAGAAATCAGTCATAAAGAAAAAGGAGCTCCATTTCGGCTTTCCGCACAATAAAAAAAAAAACGCGTGGAAATAAACAAATAAACCAGCGACGCACTCGGAATGACCCACTAAACACATCCTAAACGCTACGATGTGCTATAAACACATTATTAACTTGCTGCTCGGCGAAACTAAATAAATAAATAAATAAATCGCTGATTGATGGAGTTGCCGTGCTTAACAACAAACAAACAAACAAACAAACAAAGTGACGTAGGACAGTGATGCATTCAGAAGTGTCTCTCAGCAGTACATTATATACTGGTCCAAAACTGTCCGAGCTCGTTGCCTATGTGATGTAAAATCCCGGCTTCGTTTTCTCTCTCTCTCTCTATCCCTCTTTCCCTCTTTCTATTTTTTTCCGCCATCGCTTTCTCGGAACGTCGCTGGAGGTCTTTTTCAGTAATGCATTCTGTCCTACTAATCAATGACCTGAGATTGCTTTGGTCAGTCCTTGCACATGAACACACACACAGTGAAGTAAAACCTCTCTTGACCTGTATATATATATATATATATATGTGTGTGTGTGTGTGTGTGTGTGTGTGTGTGTGTGTGTGTGTGAGAGCGCGATGGACTATCGAAGTCCGGCTCTGCGTATTTTTACTGCTACATTAACGAAAGACACTGGAAGCAGCATGCCGATGACGATCCCCATTTGTAATGGCACACACACACACACACACACACACACACACACACACACACACACACACACACACACACACACACACACACACACACACACACACACACACACACAATCCAGGATGCATGACCTATTAAAGTAGACAATGAAGCACTGGCGTTTATTTTGTTAATTAATTGTTGTGGGAGTTAATAGGTCCCCGCCCCGGTGATATAGGTAACACACACACCCACGTGTATACACACACACACACACACACACACACACACACACACACACACACACGCGTATATATAAATATAAAGGCAAAATTAAAGAGTAGCAATGGATAAAGGTGCCATTACTTTTGGAACTCGACCACATTTTGCACATATTGTAAAGGAAATACCTCCTCGAACTTCAACAACAGATCTTGCAGACTAAAGTTCAGTCCGATCATCATCATCGTCACGCGGGATTTTATTTATGTTTCTCCTTCCTCCGAGGACAGAATTCGTCCCTTTTTACATCCGATTACTGGAAAAACTCGGACGAATCCTTTCCGGCAAATTCCGCCGCTAAAATCGAGCGTCGGGAGGCGGCAGGGCGGCGCCTGGTCCGGTCGTCCTGCACCGCCATTCTGCCCGGTCCGGTCCGGAATCCTCACCTCACCTCAAAAACGATGTCCAGGGTAAAATATCCAAAATCCTGTGTGGTAAAAGATCCTCGGGAGCGACGCAGGATGGAGTGGACGAACGAGGGATTAAAAAGCAACTCGGAAGACCTGGCAACCGAGAACCCAATGCCCTTCCGCCAGCCAAAATAAATAAATAAATAAATAAATCGGAAAATCCTTCTGTTGGGTGGAAAAAGTCGAACGTTTGGGAAAATCCTGATTTGAGGTGGAAAAACTCTGGAATTCCGGGAGGATGCAAGATCTTCAATTTGGGCAGAAAATTCCAGAACGTGGGGCAACTACAATTAAATCCAGAATATATATATATATATAAAGTCTTTATTTTATCCAGAAATTTAGGGAATACATTTCGGGAGAAAACTCTGGAACACCGGTCAGGATCATTGGGACAACAAAATCCAGAAAATCCTATTTTTTTTTATATAAGGTTACAAGATTACAAA
This sequence comes from Kryptopterus vitreolus, assembly GCA_030449085.1. Taxonomy (NCBI): domain Eukaryota; kingdom Metazoa; phylum Chordata; class Actinopteri; order Siluriformes; family Siluridae; genus Kryptopterus; species Kryptopterus vitreolus. Next base: position 2,631,292 of record JACRUU010000030.1, read on the forward strand.
AACAAACTACTTTTAAACGGCAAAACTCTGCATCCTGGAATCTCCAATCCAAAGGTTATCCGGAAATCTCCGCAAACATTTGGGGGGGGGGAGTAAAAATCCGGAAAATCTTCAAATTGGAGAAGAAAACTCTGGGACACGAGACAACTAAATCCAGAAAATCCTATTTTTTTTAAATGCAGAGAACTCTAGAACCTGGGGCTACAAGATTTTTAAAAATAATAATTTTTATACGGAAAACCTCTGGATCCCGGAAGCTACGGTATGCAGGAAATCCAGGAATCTCCGCAAAAAAAACAAACATGGAGGTTTCAGGATCGGGAAAATTCTTCAGTTGGATCAGAAAAGGCTCAGTTGCGCACCGGGGGGGGGGGGGGGGGGGGGACTAAATCCAGAAAATCCTACTTTACTTTTTATTCTTTTTTTTTTTTTTTTTTTTTTTTTTTTTAAGAACCAGAAAATCTCCGTAAACATCCGGAAAAATCCGGAAAATCCTCGATTTGATATGTGGGAAAACGTTCTGGAAGCTACAAGATCCAGAAAATCCTCATTTTAGGTAGGAAAGCATGGAACATTCGGCGACCCGGCATTCCGGTCCAAACTCCCGAAAGATTCCGCCCGATCCCATCATTCCAGGTGTTGGACGGGAAGCGGCGTTCCCGGTCTCCCTGTAGGCAGGAGCGGTGATTATCCGTGTGAAAGGACCCTCTGTGTGGGGGTCGGCGAGGAAGCGCGGGGTTCTGCACAGCTGCCAGCTCGGGATAAGGCGGAGTCATAAAGGGGGAACCGGACGAGACACTTCAGGGTTCTCGACTTCTCCGGGTTCGGAGTCAGACCCGAATCCCAAAACAGCTGTGGAACATCTGCAGAACTTCCATGCTCCATCCACACACACTGTTCCCAAATCAGGATCTCCGTCCGTCCGTCCGTCCAACACCACCAAAACCCTCCAGCTACAAGATCTCAACTAAACCCTCTCTCTCTCTCTCCCCCTCCCTCTCTCTCTCTCTCTCTCTCCCTCCCTCTCTCTCTCTCCTCCGCCAGATGTTTATTGTTTTAATCGTGGTGTTTCTCCTGTTCCACCCGTCACTCCACTCCACCTCTTCCTTCGTTCCAACCCTGCATCGTGCCATACTCAACAAACTAACGCCCCCCCCCCCCACACACACTTCCTGACCGGACCCACCACTCTCGAACGTGTGGACACACACATACACACACACACACACACACACACACACACACACACACACACACACACACACGAGGGACCTCAGAAGATCTCCAAATCTCTTCATCCCTCCGTTTTTATTCAGGACGGTTTTTTTTTTTGGTGATTTCTTGCCTTTCCTCAGAGATGTGACGCTCCCCCATGGCCAGATGTGTGTGTGTTGTGTGTGTGTGTGTGTGTGTGTGTGTGTGTGTGTGTGTGTGTGGTGTTCGGGACGCTCCCTTTGATTTCCCTGGCACAGGTACCCGCTCACGCCTCACCCGTCCGCTCCGATCAACTCAGCGTGTCAGGATCCATGTGGCCGCAAACGCGTTAACGAAGCGCCGCCGGAGGAGGAACAGCGACCTCACACACTCATGAATATTCATCAGGGACTTTCCTTTGAAGTGAGTTTACCTCATTATAATAAGATTTGCATATTCAGTGTCGGGTGAATCGCCTTCCATTTAGCGCTCGGCTAAAAGTGTGTGTGCGTAGGTAGGTAGTTGTGTGTGTGTGTGTGTGTGTGTGTGTGTGTGTGTGTAGGTGTGTGTGTGTGTGTGTGTGTAGGTGTGTGTAGGTGTGTGTGTGTGTGTGTGTGTGTGTAGTGTGTGTGTGTGTGTGTGTGTGTGTGTGTGTGTGTGTGTGTGTGTGTGTGTAGTGTGTAGTGTGTGTGTGTGTGTGTAGTGTGTGGTGTGTGTGTGTAGGTGTGTGTGTGTGTGTGTGTAGGTGTGTGTGTGTAAGTAGGTAAGTGTGTGTGTGTGGGTGGGTGTAGGTGTGTGTGTGTGTGTGTGTGCAGCACCACCTGAAGAAGATGGAGGGACGGCGTCTGGACTTTGATTATAAGAAGACACACACACACATGCGCGCACACACAACACACACACACACACACCCAACACACACCACACACACACACACACACACACACATGCACAAACGAACACACACGCAAACACGCACGCAAACACGCACGCACACACACGCGCACACACACGTGCACACACACACGCGCAAACACACGCGCAAACAAAACACACGCGCAAACACACGCGCAAACACATGCGCAAACAACCCGCACAACCCGCGCACATGCGCACGCGCACGCACACACACGCCCGCACGCAAAACACACCACGCACGCACACCGCACGGATTCCGGGATTCCCATACCTACATCAGTGTGTGTGTGTGTGTGTGTGTGTGTGTGTCCTGCAGAGAATTGTGGGTCGTTTCAGGATGTGATCTGAATCGATGTTATACATTACTGTCAGAGAGGCGGAGAAGGTCAGAGTGTGTGATTAGACACTCGAACCCTTCCAACATTCATCTGCGCCTGTCTGATCCTATCAGGAATATGTTTCATGTTTCACACATACACACACACACACACACACACACACACACACACACACACACACACACAACACATGTATATAGTGTATATAGCCTCCTTATATGACATATCTTTATATTACACGCTGCTGGAAAACTTACAGAACACACACACACACACACACACACACACAACATACATAACGAGGACACGTACACAACTACAAATGAGTGACACACTCAGATACAAAAAGTACATACACACAGATGAGACACAC
>JACRUU010000030.1:2639114-2649114 GCA_030449085.1 Kryptopterus vitreolus
TCCAGGTACGAACCTGACTCATCCCTGCGTAGCTTCAGTGGGCATATAGGACATATAGGACAATACCATCGGTGTAAATCTGTAGGGGATTTCGGAACGGGCAGGAACTTCCGGGAGGGGGGGGGGGGGGGGGGGGGCTTCAGGGTAGGAGATGTACCCTCAAGGTTAGTTGACATCACTTCAAACTTTATAGTGAGTGAACTGACAAGACCTGAAGGGACATTACATCATTAAAGAGAACCGAGTCCAAATTAAAATAAAGGTCTCAGGAGACCGATTCAGAAAGAAGAAGGGAGGGGAAAAAAAAAAACATGAAAGGAAGTGCTAGCTTCAAAGGCTTCAAAGTAATAACGGAGCTATGGATTATTGTACGCCGTGGTTCGCCAATTTAAGCCAGAGTCGCCACTGGGTGTAAGAACCACAATCAGGGACACGAGGGGGAACTCCTCAGAGACATGTCCTGACTGTCAGATATACGCCCTCAGCTCATTTATTACCCGGAGAGGAAGAAGAACACGGTGCGCGTTGTTGGACGGGAATGCGGGTGTTTCCAAAGCGATACCGAGCCGAACGTCCTCACTCGAGAGCTCGGCAATAAGCGGAGATTTAAATCGCTCGCCCACACACACACAGTCCTAAATCATGTTTTAGTAGAGGGGGAGGTCAAGCCAGTGCAAGGCTGCCGATTTCCATATACTGCCTGGCGGCGGGGGAGCAAGTCTACAGCTCGTATGCGGATGCTCCGGAAAACGTGACTCAGCTAGCATGTAGGAAATGATCCGTCGTCCAGCGAGCGACCTTTCATCAACGACGTTAAGGCAAAACCACGGCACCACCAACCACCGTTGCGGAAGAGTTAAGTACCCTACATGCAGCCCAGTCTTGGCGGAAGTCGACAAACTTGGTGGCACCGATAAACCAGTAAGTTCCCTCGAACGTCCAAATCCGACCAAGCCTTGGATTACTCGCTCAAGAGATACGCACTTTCGGACTCGTTCACCAGCACCTCAAAGCCATTACATTTACAGCATTTGGCAGACGCCCTTATCCAGAGCGACTTGCAACTGAGCAATTGAGGGTTAAGGGCCTTGCTCAAGGGCTCCCACTAGTGGTAGCTTGGAACGTATGATCTTCTGGTTCAACACCTTAACCACGGGGCAACCACCTCCCTCCCATTGATGTGCCTCGCCGCCGGTAGACCGAGACACATCGGAGGCCAGGATAAATTGCTCCTCGCCATAAATGCCACCGCGCTCAAGATATAAATTTAACGTCACTTAACAAGTCATAACGAAATGCAAGGCTTTGACTTAAATGTCAAAGTCAGAGTCGCGTGCGTCGAACTCTGCGACGATTTATTCCAGGGAGGGCGTATCAATGAGGGTGGAAGTTTCAAATACGGCATTCCGCTTGGGCAAGTGTGGGACAGCAATCGGAAGATGTCTACGAAACGCTACTAACGTTTGTTACACCGAAAAAAACAACAAAAACTTAATTATTACCGCCCTAGAGTCTAGGCCGGCCTGAACCGGTTTGAACAAATGCGACTGACTTTCACTGACAAAGTATCGTTCTAGCCGAGTGCCTGTGAGAAAGACAGAACGAGCTGCTAGCTTAATTAGGTGCATTAGGCTCCGTTGCTCAAGCTCGGTGTGTGTGCTAGCTGCACCATCTCCGAAGACAATCGCAGCCCATTCCTGAGCTCATCTAATGAGAGAAAGCAGCAGGAGTAGCATGAGGTCCTCAACTTCTGCCAAGTGGTTCTTCTGACGCGAGTCATTAGACTCGGGCCTGACGTTACCGGGAAGTTTTACTCCAGTATTCCGAGCAGGACTTGTGAGGTCACGAGGTGAGATTGCGGCAAATCTCATTTTCTTCTCCTGCTGGCCGGCCAGGTTTCCTCTGGATTCTCAGGTTACCTTCTCGCTCCCAACTCGGACAAGGTCTTCATTTTCCCATGCCCATGTAAGGTGACCGAGTGGGACCGAGATGCAACAGTTAATTAGCTTGAAATTTATATTTCTCCAGAGCAGCTCACAACGGCGCCAACGAGGGTCGAGAGCCTCGCTCCAGGGCCCACTAGTGGGAGCTTGGTGTTGGGATTTAAACCTGCGATCGTTCAGTTCAGAGGCAAATGCTGTTTACCACCGAGCTCCCACCTCCCCTTTCTGTTATTGGCACGGATCTCTCTTGGACTGTACTACAGAGGAATCGGATATCGGGAAGTCCAAGTTTAACGATACTTAATTTAGGGCTCGTTAAGACCAGCTTCTAACAACATATTTGTGTGTGTCCTTTTGACGATGCGGTCCTAAATTTCATACCAGACACCCTGATGAACAGGATCCGGACACACTTCAGTCGAGTCCTGAGTGCTGGAAAACTCCATCAAGGGGCTACATGTTCTGGACCATGAAGTTACGGTATCTGGTGCCCTAGTAGCCGAGGAGTCTTATTTCTAGGACCCTCCATCGTGAGGGCATTTTGCTCGGAAAACGCCGTTTGCGCTTTTCGATCCGGAAATCGACTTTTAACAGTTACGAGTGAGTAAACTTGGCACAAGATCTAGTCGGGCATTGTCCGTGTGCTGTAAATGAGTTTGATGATGTTGAAGGATAACGTTCCGGGTTGGCCGGGGTACCCTATAAAACAGACTCCTGAATGCCTGAATATACCGTGCACCTAACGTACAGAATGAATCTAAAGACCAGAATGGATTCTTTAGGAGTTGTTATGAAATGATTTTCTGGCTGGTGAGTGTCTGGGTACGTAGCTGCTACCTGCTCGACTCGTTTATTTACTTACGATGAAATCCTTCTCAGGTTTTTCAAAGACACGCTTGGCCATGAAAAAATAAAAAGAAGCTTTTAGAGGCAATTTGTCGGATGGAAAGTACCTTTTATGATCTTGTCCACTACAGCAAAGTGAACGGATTAAAAAAAAAATTTTCGAGGCCAGAACGTCGGATAACGTCCAACTGAAGTCTGAGCGATTGTCTCTGATGATGAACAATAGTAAGATGATAAAATTCGCCCCCATCGTTTAAGCGTTATAAAAATAAACCAAACTTTGAGGTCCCTGGAAGTCTTAGATGGCTAATTGGTCTGCTCGTCTCCTTGATTGTATTTGAGAAAGGACAAATGACCAAATTTGAGAGCGAGGGGGGAAAACAATGGAGAAAAGAAAAATTGTACCAAATAAGGAAAACCAATTTATGTTTTATATATATATATATATATATATATATATATATATATATATATATATATATCCCCCCTCTCATTTCAACCATCTCTTGCTGTAGATTAGACGCCCTTCATCTTCCTAATAGAGCTGCGTTTCCACGGATCCTTCCCCGCGAAAACCGTGCCAATAATTCTCCCCTCGCCGGCAAGAGATCAATTCCAGCCCAACATCGCTCAAACACCTGGCCATAAATAACCACAAATTTAGCATCGGCCGTTAAATCGGACAGGTTCGCGTCCAAGGGCAGCCAACCCTGCGCTGCCCACACTTGAAATCTCTTTCCAGTCGCGTGGGATGTATCCTAATAAACCGAGTCGGTGAGCTCCCAGACCCGTGCTAATCCTATTATTGGGACTTTCTGCGAGTTGCCGGACGGATCATTTTCCTTTCCGAGAGAAAAAAAAGAGACATCTCGCTTACACTCAGAGATCTTGTCTTGTGGGTAACAAAGAGAAAACAAAGCACATTCCGGGCTCATTTATTTTCCCTGTTGGTAAAAACAAACAAAAAACCTTTGTTTCTTTAAGTTCCCTGAAGTTTTTTGCTTCATGGCCAGTCTGAATTCGGTAGCACAGGGGAGTAGCAGAAATTGTGAAAGGAGGGAACACATCAGTATGTCGTCATGAAGTAGTGTGCCCTAACAATGGCGTGTGTCCTCACAAAATCCTTGAAAAGTACCGTCTCCCCACAAAGTACCATGTCCCCACAAAGTACCGCATCCACGTAAAGTACCACGTCCCTGCAAACTATTATGTACCCGCAAAGTACCGTGTCCCCACAAACTATTATGTACCTGAAAGTACCGTGTCCCCACAAACTATTATGTACCCGAAAGTACCGTGTCCCCACAAACCATTATGTACCCGCAAAGTACCGTGTCCCCACAAAGTAGCGTGTCCCCACAAAGTACCACGTCCCTGCAAACTATTATGTACCCGAAAGTACCCTGTCCCCACAAACTATTATGTACCCGCAAAGTACCGTGTCCCCACAAAGTACCGTGTCCCCACAAACTATTATGTACCCGCAAAGTACCGTGTCCCCACAAAGTACCGTGTCCCCACAAACTATTATGTACCCGCAAAGTACCGTGTCCCCACAAAGTACCCCCACAAAGTACCACGCTTCTAACTCCCCCCCGCCCCCGTCCCCGCGTCCCCACAAACTATTATGTACCCGCAAAGTACCGTGTCCCTGCAAACTATTATGTACCCGCAAAGTACAGTGTCCCCGCAAAGCATATATTGGAGTTCAGCAAGAGTTGAAACACAATATGTTGAGAATGGATTCAAAATTGTATCTGTAAAATGTTAAGATATTCGATTGCTAACTACATGCTAGGTGTTCCTACGATACCCAGCACTCCCAAACCCTCCTCCTTCTGTCGCCGGGCATCACCACTGACTCGTTTTTAGGTTTTTCTTCGAAACATTTAGAGTGCAAAGTGCGTGCGTTTTTTTCGTTTGCAGCGTTGGAGGACGACGATGTCAACGTTGAAATCCAGCACAGGGGGTTTGAGGAGACATGCAACGCAACTACACAACACAGAAAGGCTAGCTACGGAGACGACATGGACGACTACGTCGATGGCGATATGGGCTTAAAAAGCTGAGGCGTTTACATTTTAGCAGAATGTAAAAATGGCTGACTTTAGTCTTAAAGCTTTTCGTTCCGTCAAACAAGCCAGAACGCCAATGTGATCTTATGTAAGTGACAAACTGCAACTCGGGTTTTAGTGGTTTGCATGAAAAGTGTTACTTCATAGGCTAATCGTAGCAGATTTCTCGACTCAATCGCGTAAGCCGGCCGGATCACGTCAATCCGACTGGCGTGGAAGAGTCCCGCCGGGTTCGCTGAGGCAGTTTTGCGGCTCGATGTCAGTGGGGAAAAAAAATAAACCCGTTTGAAAACTTTCCTAACAAGCTGAACTGTTCTGATAGACGGCGGCAGTGAGAGAGCGAGGGACTGGGAGGGTGCGAAGGGAGAAAAAAGAAAAACGAGAGACTGTGCTGGGGCGGTACTCAGAAAGCACAGTGCTGTCTTTATAAGTCACGCTTTAGCTGGAAGACGGTAGTGAAAGTGGGGGCTGTCAGAGAGAGAGAGAGAGAGAGAGAGAGGAGGAGGGGAGGGAGGGAGGGAGATTATAGAAGATGAAAAGAAGGGGACGAGGGAGAAGGAGTGCGGGAAAAGGTGGAAACGGAGTATAATGGGGGAAAAGTAGACGAGCTAAAAACGACTTTGTAGACTCTAACGATCGCGGTTACCCGAGCGACGTGATGTTGTCAAAAGTATTGGGACACATGGATCCTCATGGTTGAACGAGTCCTTAGAAAGCTACAGATCTAAAGTTAAACATTCTCCTCTGAAGACCTCTTCTGAGAAAGCTCCACCTCCTTTTAATTCAGGAAGGGGTAATATAGTGTGTCCCCGCAAAGTACTGTGTCCCTGCAAACCACCGCGTCCTCTCAAAGTACCCTGTCCCGCAAAGCATCATATCCTCTCAAACTACTGTGTCCCCACAAACTAGGGTCCTTGCAAACTACAGCGTCCTCTCAAAGTACCCTGTCCCCACAAAGCATCATATCCTCTCGAACTACTGTGTCCCCACAAACTAGGGTCCTTGCAAACTACAGCGTCCTCTCAAAGTACCCTGTCCCCACAAAGCATCATATCCTCTCGAACTACTTTGTCCCCACAAACTACTGTGTCCCCACAAACTACTGTGTCCCCACAAACTACTCGTGTCCTCTCAAAATACCCTGTCCCAGCAAAGTATCATATCCTCTCGAACTACTGTGTCCCCACAAACTACTGTGTCCCCACAAACTACAGCGTCCTCTCAAAATACTACAGCGTCCTCTCAAAATACCCTGTCCCCGCAAAGTATCATATCCTCTCAAACTACTGTGTCCCCACAAACTACTGTGTCCCCACAAACTACAGCGTCCTCTCAAAATACCCTGTCCCCGCAAAGTATCATATCCTCTCAAACTACTGTGTCCCCACAAACTCCCCACAAACTACTAAACTACTCTCAAACTACTGTGTCCCCACAAACTACTGTGTCCCCACAAACTACAGCGTCCTCTCAAAATACCCTGTCCCTGCAAAGTATCATATCCTCTCAAACTACTGTGACCCCACAAACTACTGTGTCCCCACAAACTACAGCGTCCTCTCAAAATACCCTGTCCCTGCAAAGTATCATATCCTCTCAAACTACTGTGACCCCACAAACTACTGTGTCCTCACAAAGCACCCTGTCCCCACAAAGCATCATATCTTCTCGAACTACTGTGTCCCCACAAACTACTGTGTCCTTGTCCCCCCCACAAACTCTCTCAAACTACTAAACTTGCAAACTACAGCGTCCTCAAAAAGTCTGTCCTCTCAAAATACCCTGTCCCCGCAAAGCCCTCTCAAACTACTGTGTCCCCAAAAACTACTGTGTCCTCGCAAACTACAGCATCCTCTCAAAGTACCCTGTCCCACAAAGCATCATATCCTCTCAAACTACTGTGTCCCCACAAACTACTGTGTCCTCTCAAACTACAGCGTCCTCTCAAAATACCCTGTCCCCGCAAAGTATCATATCCTCTCAAACTACTGTGTCCCCACAAAGTACCGTCTCTTCTTAAAGTACTCTCTCCCGACAAAGTATAGTGTCCTCGCAAACTACAGCGTCCTCTCAACGTACCCTGTCCCACAAAGCATCATATCCTCTCAAACTACTGTGTCCTCTCAAAGTACCCTGTCCCCACAAAGCATCATATCCTCTCAAACTACTGTGTCCCCACAAACTACCGTGTCCTCGCAAAGTATGCATTGAAACAATTTCTCGAGAATGCATTCCAAATCCCTCCTAAGACGACTTATAACAGGTGTTTCACACCTTCTAAACACCATCTGGTCCTCAGCTCAGACCCGGAGACTGCGGTCCAGAGGGTCATTTCTCATGATCAGAGTCGAAAGCAGGCCGTGGGACTGTAGGTGGAGTCGTTTCACAGAAGGGTGGAGATCAGCACATGGATAATCTGATCCGAAAAAAAAAGGAGTGAAAGTAGAAAACGTTGTGTGTGTGTGTGTGTGTGTGTGTGTGTGTGTGTGTGTGTGTGTGTGTGTGTGTGTGTGCGTCCTGGCCTGACCTTCGTCAAGTGTGTGTAGAAAGAAAGCTGGTTAATTAATAGTCCTTTCACAGTGGGAGTGGAAGTGTATAATGAGTCTATCTCTCTGGCACACACACACACACACACACACACACACACACACACACACACACACTTTCAATTTCAATTTCAACGGATAGCTTTCCGTTAAGTCTGATTCGTGGCTTAAAGTATCCAGATGTGCCGCTAGGATCCACTCCAACTTGAACAAATTAGTAAGAAAATCCATCACACATGCTCACACACACACACACACACACACACACACACACACACACACACACACACACAATCAGCAATCCCGGGCTAAGGCTACAGCATAATCTGTTTGTGTGTGTGTGTGTGTGTGTGTGTGGCTTCCCGGCCTGCAGAAGCATGTCACACACTCCTACTTGGATTAGTCTTTCATCCCTTCTGTGCAAATAATTCCTCAGGGAACACACACACACACACGCACACACACAAACACACACACACACACACACACACACCCCCCTATGTGCATGTGCATCCATAAACACATAATTGCATTTTAATTAATGCTAAGCTTTTAAACCTAATCATTTATGAAGCCGTGTGTGTGTGTGTGTGTAGGTGTGTGTGTGTGTGTGTGTGTGTGTGTGTGTGTGTGTGTGTGTGTGTGTGTGTGTGTGTGTGTGCGATTGTTGGTGCCTGGCTGTTGATCCTTGACCTAACAAGTGCTAAAAGGCGGAGTCAAGATCGTGGTTAAGTGTTGCCAGACACACACACACACACACACACACACACACACACACACACACACACACACACACACACACACACACACACACACATGGAAAAAAGTCCTGTAAATGAAGAACATTAGAATTCCACGCGTCGGATCGCGCAGATCCTAAAACCACACGTCCAAAACCACACGTCCTTCCGCAGAAAAAGACGGAGTTTACGGAGTGAAAGGAACGACAGAGGCGCAGTGTGTTCTCGGAAATTCTCTCTAGATAGAGAGAGGGAGGGAGAGAGAGAGAGAGGGAGGGGGTGAAAAAATAAGAGAGATAGTGTTGGATGGAAGAGGTGGAGAGAAAAAGGAGAGAAAATAGAGAGAAATGAAGACAAAGAGAGATTGAGGTGAAAAAATAATAGACAGAGAGATGAAACAGAGAGAGAGAGAGAGAGAAAGAGAGAGAAACACGGAGAGAGGGAGTGGGAGATGGAGCAGGCTGCGAAAATAAATGAAACATTAAAAAACAAAGAGAAAAGAGTACGAACGAGTGAGAGATTCGTACAAAGGAAGGAAGGAGAAAAAAAAAAAAGGAAATATGGCGAGGCGCGAGGGAGAGAGGGAGCGAGAGAGCGAGGGAGCGTGAATGGAGTGTGACGCAGAAAGAAGGTGTTTAAAAGCGTGAGAATGTCAACAAGCGAGATTTCATTTCCAACAAAGAGAGGAAAATAATGTTCGAAATGAAGAAAAAAAAGAGGGGGAGGGGAGAGGGAGAGAGGGAGAGAGAAAAGAGAGACAAAGAATGAGGGAGGGAGAGAAAGACACAGACAGTGAGCGGCAAAGAGAATGAAAAACAACCAGAGAAGAGGGGATGGAGAGGGATGGAGAGAAACAGACAGGCAGAGAAAGAGAGGCAGAAAGGGATGGAAAGAGATAAGGACGCGTTGGAGAAAAATGTAGACAGGCAGGAAAGGAGAGAGCGAAAGAGAGACAAGGGAGGCGAGAGAAAGAAAGAGAAAGACAGAGGCAGAGAGAGAGAGAGAGAGAGAGAGAGAGAGGATGAGAGAGCGACGGAGAGAGAAAGGACAAGAGACAAAAAGAGAGAGACCAAACGACAGACATACAGAGAGACAGAGTTAGAGTTAGAGACTGAAAAGAGAGAAAGAGAAAAAGAGATATGAAGAGAGACAGAAAAAGAAAGACAGAGAGAGAGAAAGATAGACATGAAGTGAGACAGAAAGAGAGACACATGAAGTGAGACAAAGAGAGAGAGAGAGACACAAAGAGAAGTCTGAAACCTGATCATCCACCTGCATCATCTCTAATCATCAACTCTAATCCTCTCGCATGACCTCACGCTGTGTGTGTGTGTGTGTGTGTGTGTGTGTGTGTGTGTGTGTGTGTGTGTGTGTGTGAATAGTACGCGAGGATTCCTCTTTATTCTCTCTGGGCCGCGATCAAAGCTTGTCAAAGTGTCTCTGGCTGATGGAACACTTCACACACACACACACACACACACACACACACACACACACACACACACACACACACACACACACACACACACACACACACACACACACACACTATAAAGAAGCAGCAGGGGTTCAGTTTCTCCCTACAGGTTTAAAGTCTAATATTTATCTCATGTTTAAAGCAGCAGTGTGTCATTTTTCTGGTCCTCCACACACACACACACACACACACACACACACACACATATACATATACATATACATATACATACACACATAAATACACACACACACATCACACACACACACCACACATACACACACCCCACACACACACACACACAGACACACACACATACACACATATACATATACGCATACACACAAACACACACATCCATACACACACCCAT
>JACRUU010000030.1:2654114-2659114 GCA_030449085.1 Kryptopterus vitreolus
ACACACACACACACACACACACACACACACACACACACACACACACACACACACACTCTACAGAGGGAACGTTTTTGCAAATTACATCGGGGGAAAAAAAAAGAGGATAAATATTGGGAATGTTGTTGCGAGTGTGTGCGGATGGAATTCCAGGTGCATGAAGAAGTGAAGTGTTTGCCTCTCTCTCTCTCTCTCTCTCTCTCTGTCACGGATGAGAAGGAAAAGGAAAAGAAAGGAAAAGGACAGGGAAGGAAGGAAGGATAAAGGGAAAAGAGGGGAAAAATGAAGGGAAGAGTGAAGTGAACGTAAGAAAAGAGGGGATAGGAAAGGAGCGAGGGGGAATAGCAGGAAGAGGGTGGAGTGAAGGGTGACAAGAGGAAGACTGGACGAGAGGAGAGCAAGTACGGGAATATGGGGAAGAAAGGAAAGGTAGAGAAAGAAGGGGAAATGTAAGAGGAAAGGAAAAGGGAAAAGATGGGAAATGGAAAAGAAAGAGATAAAAAAAAGAGAGAGGGAAGAGAAGGAAAATGACGCGGGGGGGGGAGAAATGAATGTATGAAAAGAAAAGGGAAATGAGGGAAAATGATGGAATAGAACAAAAGAGGGGAAAAAGGAGTGCAAACGGAGGGAAACTGTGGGAAGAATTGAAAAAGAATGGAATTGTGGGAAAAGGGGGGGAAGGGGGAAATCACGGGATAGGAAAAGGGGTGAAGGTGGATGAAGTAAGAGGAAGTGGAGGAAAACAATTGGGAAAATAGGAGGAAAGAAGGGGAAAAAAGAGAGAGAGAAATGATGGGTAGAGAAAGGAAGGGAAATTGGTGAAATGATAGGAAATAAAGGGAAAGAAAAGGGGGGGAGAAAGAAAGAAGGAAAATGAACATGAGGGAAAATCCCAGGGAATCATAGGATAGAAGAAAAGAAAGGAAAGGAAAACCGTAAGGGGGGAAAAAAGAAAAGAAAGGTAAATCTACACAAGGGGAAAAATGGGACGGGAAAAGAGATCATTCCGAGACGTCCCGGAGACTTTGGCGAGAGAGACGCATGGTTGGCGGATCGCGTCTCGGCTCGGAATTCCGCGGCGATGTTAAACGCTCCCGTTGACTCGCCGACGTTCCGACAGTGAATCTCTGATTGAAGCACTTACAGGCTGAATCGCGGCGTCGACGCGCGCCGGCGTTCCCGGATAATTATTACGCGTCGGAACCAATAAAGCGAGAACTCGGCGGAGGGGGGAAATTCCGAGACGTCGCCCGGAATACCGAGACGAGGAACGTCGTCTAAATGTACCGCAGGAGTTATACTGGGAGACCGCGACAGGGAATGTTTAGGAATGGGGAGACGGAAAGGAAGGGAAGAGGGAAGGGGAGACGAGAATGGGAAGTGATGAAGGAAAAAGGCAGGGATGCGACATGATGGAAAGGAGGAACAGAAATGAAAGGAAAGGAATAAATAAATAAATAAATAAAGGAACGGGAAACTGAAATGATGAAATGAAAGGGAATGTTCATGAAGTAAAGAGGAAACAGGAGACGGGAATGGGAACGGGAAAAAAGAACCAGGCAGGGATGCGGCATGATGGGAGGGTAGAAGAAGGAAAAGAAAGGAGGGAATGCGCATAAAGGAACGAGGGAAAGAAAAGGGAAGAAATTAAAGAGAAGGAACAGTGTAAAGGAGAAGAGAACGGAACGATGGGATAGAAGAGAATTCCCACGCGCAGGAAATACCGACGGGAATAAAAGACGATTCCGTGCTGAGAACTTTATCGGGAAGCAAAAGTTCTCAGGACGCGGCGGCACCGCGTAGATCCGCGGCGTTCCGGACTCGGAATTCTCGGAAGTCTCGCTCATCTGAATTCTGCTTCATCATCAAAGTTCTATTGGCTGCTCTCGGGCATCGTATCCTCTAATCAGGACGCGCTTCACGGCGTGAATGAGACGGGATAAAGCGGAGCGTTGCGTTGCCGTGGACCGGAGCGGAGCGAAACCCCCGGGGGACGCGAGGCAGATATTAACACCCCCACCCCCCCCCCCCCTCCCCCCCGCGCCCTCGCCGTCCCGCCCGCGGCTGCCTCCATATGCTGGTGTTCAATGAACGCTGATGATTTCTCCACTGAAGTACACTTTATTCAAACGCCTTACTCCGCCTTTAACACCACCCCCCCCCCCCCCCAACACCACACCACCACCTTAACTACCCCCTTACCTCCCCCAAACACACTCCCTCACTGCCCCCTTACATCCCCAAACACCAAAATCAACCACCACTACGTCACTACCACCCCTTACCTACCCCAAACAACACCTCAACTACCACCATTACCCACACAAACCGACACCACCTCAACTACCACCCTTCCATCCAAACACCACCTTAACCCAACCACCACCACCTCAACGACCACCATTACCCACACACCAACACCTCAACTACCACCCATCAACGCCACCATTACCCACACAAACACCTCAACTACCACCCATGCCTCCTACAAACACCTTACCGCCAACCACCTTACCGCCAACCACCACTACCTCACCCGTCCCCCCCTTACCCCCCACCACCGAAATCACTCCCTACCTCCCAAACACTAAATCAACTACCACCCTCACCCCCCCAACCACCACTACGTCACTACCACCCCTTATCCCCACAAACACCACCTCAACTACCATCCTTAACCCCAAACACCAACTCAACGACCACCATACCACACAAACACCTCAACTACCACCCATGCCTCCACAAACACCACCTCAACTACCACTCTTACCGCCAACCACCACTACCTCACTACACCCCTTACCTCCCACACCTAAATCAACTACCCCACCCTCACCCCCCCACCACCACTACGTCACTACCACCCCTTACCCCACCAAACACCACCTCAACTACCATACCCCCCCCCAAACACTCAACTACCACTCTTACCCCACCACCACCCTTACCCCCAACCTCCCCACCACCTCAACTACCACCCTTACCCACACAAACACCACCTCAACACCACCCTTCCACCACCACCTCACCTCAACTACCACTCTCACTCCCCAAACACCACCTCAACTACCACTCTTACCGCCAACCACCACTACCTCACTACCCCCTTACCTCCCAAACACCAAATCAACTACCACCCTTACCACCAATACCTCACTACCCCCTTACCCCCACAAACACCACCTCAACTACCATCCTTAACCCTAAAAACACCACCTCAACTACCACTCTTACTCCCCAAACACCACCCTTACATCCCCAAATACCATCACCTCACTACCACCTTAACTAAAAACCCACCTACCCACTCACCCCCAACACCACCCCCCCCAAATCATCACTCACTACCACCCTTACCCTCAAACACCACCTCAACTACCACTCTTACCCCCAACCAGTAGTGCCTCACTAGTAGTGCTACCCCCTTACCGCCAACCTCTACCACCTCAACTACCCCCCCCCCACTCAAAACAAATCTCATCAGTTTTAAGTCTCTCTTCATTAAACTGGTCAGAGAACAGATGGGTGTGTGTGTGTGTGTGTGTGTGTGTGTGTGTGTGTGTGTGTGTGTGTGTGTGTGTGTGTCTGGGCATCTACACAATTTCACCCTCAACACATCCACACAACACAAAGCGAAATAAATCACCGTCTTGGCAGCAAAACCAGCACCGATTTCACGTCCTGCTGTGTCAAAGCCAACACACACACACACACACACACACACACACACACACACACACACAACACACACACACACACACACACAGAGGTACTCACATCTAGTTGACCTTTCAGCTCCCGAAGGCGGGTGTTGTCCTGAGAAAGCCCCTCCCTCTGCGAGGCGTCGGACAGGACGTTGACGGTGGTCTCGGCCTCCTGCAGCCATTTGAGGAAACCCTCGAGTTCCCGGAGAGAAACCTGCAGGTTCTTCAGCTCCGAGTCCAGAACCGCCTGGCGATCCGACGCCCTGAGGGGCCACGACATACATTAATACCAATGATTAAACACTCGTCTCAACACACACACACACACACGCACACTCACACACATTTATCAATCGCGACTTACGACTGAGAAACTGAGGGTTAAGGGCCTTACTCAAGGGCCCACTAGTGGTAGCAATATGGTGGTGTTGACATTTGAGCCTGCAATCTTTTGGTCCAGAGTCCAATATCTTAACCAGTGAGCTAACACCTCTCTAAACACACACACACACACACACACACACACACGGAAGATTTGGACAAGGAACACTTGCATTAATAAACACACACACAACTACACACTTGCCTGGACAAACACACAAAAAGGAAAAGAAAAGAATGGGGAAAAGAAGTGAAGGGAATACAAAGAAGGAGAACAGAGATCACATGAGACGAGAAGAGATGAGACGAGAAAAGACAAGACAAGACAAGAAGAGAAAAGAAGAGACAAGACGAGATGAGACTAGAAAAGACGAGAGGAGAAAAGAATAGACAAGACGAGAAGATATGAGACGAGAAAAGACAAGGCGAGAAGAGAAGAGAAAAGAAGAGACGAGAAGAGAAAAGAAGAGACAAGACGAGACAAGACGAGAAGAGATGAGACGAGAAAAGACAAGGCGAGAAGAGACGAGAAAAGAAGAGACGAGAAGAGAAAAGAAGAGACAAGACGAGAAGAGATGAGACGAGAAAAAGCAAGGCGAGAAGAGACTAGACGAGAAGAGAAAAGAAAGGAAGAGACGAGAAGAGTAAAGAAGAGAGGAGAAAAGAAGAGGCAATACGAGAAGAGATGAGACGAGAAAAGACAAGGCGAGAAGAGACTAGACGAGAAGAGAAAAGATAAGAAGAGACGAGAAGAGGAAAAAAAAAAAAGAAGAGACAAGACAGGAAGAAATAAGATGAGGAGAGACTAGACGAGAAGAGAAGAGACAAGACATAAGAGATGGAAAGGGCAGAGAAGTAAAACAAAGGAATTGATCAGAAAGGAGAGAAAGAGGTGGATTCTGGGAAAAGAATTGC
>JACRUU010000030.1:2664114-2669114 GCA_030449085.1 Kryptopterus vitreolus
CATGAATATATATATATATATATATATAAGGGCGCACAGTGGTTTAGTGGTTAGCACGTTCGCCTCACACCGCCAGGGTCCGGGTTCGATTCCCGTCTCGGCCATGTGTGTGTGGAGTTTGTGCATGTTCTCCCCGTGCCTCAGGGGGTTTTTTTCTCCGGGTTCTCCGGTTTCCTCCCCCGGTCCAAAAACATGCACGGTAGGTTGATTGGCACCTTGGAAAATTGTCCCTAGTGTATGAATGTGTGTGTGTGTGTGTGTGTGTGTGTGGTGTGTGTGTGTGATGGGTTGGCATTCCATCCAGGGTGTATCCTACGTTAATGCCCATAGACGCCTGAGATAGACACAGACTCCCCGTGACCCGAGGGAAGATCGGATAAAGCGCTAGAAGATGAATGAATGAATGAATGAAAGAATATAATCTATATAATATATATATATATATATATATATAATATATATATATATATATTCTATATATATATACATATATATATAATATATAATATACCCACACACACACACACTGGACGCTTACAGACCGGCCGTAAGGGGTATCACAGCTCACCTGGGTTTCGGAAAGTGGACTCGGGGACTGCAGGGTGACGTGGATCCAGTCGCTCAAACAGTTCATCCTTTCCTGGAACTGCAGCCTGACCTCCGCCTCCCTGACCTTCTCTATTAACTCCTGCGACACCTTTCGGGCACAAGAGAATGAGAATGTGTTATAAAGGGGCGTCATATTCAGCCATACAGCAAATTGATGGTATTTCCTTATACATCCCTGAGTGCTTTATTCCCCTTACGCTACAGCAGGAACGAGAATCAATCTAATATCAAGGTCTAACGCAATACAAAAATGTATTTCTGATGTTTTTTTCCCCTACGACAAGAGTGAGTGAGAGAGAGAGAGAGAGAGAGCGAGGGATACTTTGCTCCAGGTCACGTTGATCTGTCGGAGTTGGGCGGTGTGAACTTGTCTCTCTGGAGCCTTCAGGTTGGAGCTGGCGAGGATCCGAGCGCCGTGACGGTTCAGCCAGGTCAAAGTGGCGTTCTGCAAATCCATCTCCTCCGTCAGAGCCTGAACCCAGAGAGATGGAGAACGAGATACAGAGAGAGAGAGAGAGAGAGAGAGAGAGAGAGGGATGGATAATGTATGATGAGGAACCCATAATAGTAATGTCCTGACCCCACCCACACACACACACACACACACACACACACACACACACACACACACACACACACACACACACACACACACACACACACCAATCCGCCCGGGTTGATGGAGCCGAAATTCCAGCGGTGACAAGCGACAAATTAAATTTCATGCAAATGAGGTCGAGACGAGAAGAACACCAGAGTCGAGAACGTTTCTGTCTCATCTCGTACAACTTTAACGCCTTTAATATTAAAAGGGGCGGAGCCAATTTGAATCATCCCATTGAATGGGATAATTGTGGTCATGTGATGTCAGAAGGTGGGATAATTGTGGTCAGGTGACACCAGGAAGCGGTGGGATAATTGTGGTCATGTGACGTCAGCAGGCGGTGGGATAATTGTGGTCATGTGACACTTTAGGAGGCGGTAGGATAATTGTGGTCATGTGACGTCATAACGCTGTGTGACAATACTGGTCATGTGATGTTATAAGGCGGTGGGATAATTGTGGTCATGTGACGTCATAAGGCGGTGGGATAATTGTGGTCATGTGACGAGAGGAGGCAGTGGGATAATTGTGGTCATGTGACGAGAGGAGGCAGTGGGATAATTGTGATCATGTGACGTCAGGAAGGCGGTGGGATAATTGTGGTCATGTGACGTCAGAAGGCGGTGGGATAATTGTGGTCATGTGACGTCATAAGGCGGTGTGACAATAGTGGTCATGTGACGTGATAAGGCGGTGTGACAATAGTGGTCATGTGATGTCAGAAGGCTGTGGGATAATTGTGGTCATGTGATGTCAGAAGGCGGTGGGATAATTGTGGTCATGTGACGTCATAAGGCGGTGTGACAATAGTGGTCATGTGACGTGATAAGGCGGTGTGACAATAGTGGTCATGTGATGTCAGAAGGCGGTGGGATAATTGTGGTCATGTGACGTCAGCAGGCGGTGGGATAATTGTGGTCATGTGACGACAGGAGGCGGTGGGATAATTGTGGTCATGTGACGTCAGGAGGCGGTGGGATAATTGTGGTCATGTGACGTCAGAGGAGGCGGTGGGATAATTGTGGTCATGTGACGAGAGGCAGGCGGTGGGATAATTGTGGTCATGTGACACCAGCAGGCGGTGGGATAATTGTGGTCATGTGACACCAGAAGGCGTTGCTTTATCGGCGTCTCACCTTCAGCTGGCGCAGGTTTTGGTCGGCGGCGGCGGCGGCGGGCAGCGACGACGCGGCGGCCTCGGCCCGCTCTAACCAACGCGCCAAATCAGCACTGCGCTGTAGCGTTTCGGACACGGTCGAATCGGAGGCCATTAAACCTGAACACACACACACACACACACACACACACACACACACACACACACACACACACACACACACACACACACACACACACACACACACACACAACACATTCCCCTCGTCATTCAAACGCCACTGAACAGTTATAACAACATCCCTAACAGGAAGTGATGCAATTAGTTCATTGATTTAATTAAGAAACAACGGTTACCTGCGGCGGCGCTCGGCGACACGAGCGCGTACGACGTCACAGCGGTGCGTCAGGTTGTCCAGCTTGTCCTGGAGTAAAGGACCGTCCGGAGACGCCAGCTGTGCGATGATCTGCTCTCCCGATAGGACCAGTTCGGCCAAGACCACCTCATGACTCGCAAGGCCTTCCTCCACCTCCTGAAAACACACACACACACACACACACACAGTATAGTATGTATAGAGAGTGTGAGTGGAGTGTGTGGTGTATGTATATATGTGTGTGTATTTAGGTATGTGTATATATAGTGTATATGAGAGTAGATATGGGGATATATATGTGTAGGGTATATATATATATATATATATATAGAGAGAGAAGAGATATATATATATATATAAGAGGGTATGTATATGTGTATGTGTTATGTGTATGAATTGTATATGTGTATGTGGTGTATGTGTGTGTGGTGTATGTATGTATATGTATATATATATATATAATATATATATATATATATAGATATATATATAGATATGTGTGTGTGTGTTATGTATGTATATGTGTGTATATAGTATGTGTATATGTATATATATATGTGTGTGTATGTATATAGTATATGTGGGTATATGTATTATATAGTATATATATATATATATATAATATATATATATATATATATGTGTGTGTGTGTGTTGTGTGTGTGTGTATGTGTATGTATGGGTATATATATGTATATGTATATATGTGTGTGTATGTGTATATATGTATATATATATATATATATATATATATATATATATATGTTGTGTGTGTGTGTATGGTATATGTGTTATATATGTGTGTGTATAGTGTGTGTATTGTGTATATGTATGTATATGTATATATATGTGTGTGTGTGTGTATGTATGTGTGTGTATGTGTATGTGTATATGTGTATATATGTATATGTGTGTATGTGTGGATGGATGGATGGATGGATGGATAGATAGATATAGATAGATGTGTGTTTTATTGTCCCTAGTTGTGATCGGTTCTTTGAATCTTGGTTCGAATCAAAATGAACGAATCTTTTTTTTAATGAGTCATTTAGTTCAGGCCGTTCCTTTGATCAGAAATAAAATGTAAAAAATGCGTTACTTTGTAGTTCCGAAAAATGTACATACGTACTGTAATATACAGAAGTGCATGAGTGACTCACTCACCGTATCTGAGTCACGTGATAAATGAACGAACGAACGAACGAACGACTCAACTACTTGATTCGTTCTGCTCGTGCGGAGACTTTTGACACACTTTGCTCGAAAATGACCGAATCGTTCTGCTGAGTCAAATTAAAGAGTCGATTGACGTGAACAAATCGTTCGATAGTGCCTAGAGTACAAGCTGTAGAACCTGCGTTTCGGGATTTCTTAATCTAAGTATTCCGTTTCCGGACCTCTTGTTGAGCGCGGATCCGCTCCGGGTCTTCTTCCGGTCCGGGTTCTTCGGCCAGAGCCCGTTCTGCGTCGCACAGCCACTGAGACAGGTCGTTCATGTTGCAGTGAAAGCGCCTCCATTCTTCCACAGCACGGTCGAATGAACTACACACACACACACACACACACACACACACACACACACACACACACACACACACACACACACACACACACACGTTAGACATTTCCACTAAAAGCAGCATTAGCTAGAAACCCAGGTGTCAGCTAAGCCCTGATGGTTACTTTAACACATGCAATATTGTCGGAGGCGGAGTCAATGGCGCTCATTTGCATATCATTATGCGCAATATTCGTCGAGCCCTGTCCTGTGTGCCTTTCAGATTCCAGGCCGCTGCATATTAACGAAGCACAACCACTCAAAAAGGGAGGTCATGTGACCGGAAACGCCTCACATGGGGTCTGTTTGTGTTTACGTTTTGTCTATTTTATGAATTTATATTTATAAATAAATATAAACATTTTCGACGACTGGAATATTCCACGTTATTCCGGAAATCCGGGGCGGGGGGGGGGGGGGGGGGGGTATGGGGGGGTCGTTATTCCGAGTTATTATTTGATTTTAACGTGTTTTTTCTCACCCTTTGCGCTGGCCGAACATGCGGTTGACGCGATCCCACTCGGCGTTCAGCTGAGTCAGCGCGTCTCCGACCTGCTCCACTTCCTGTCTGGAGGCGTCCCGGATCACGTCCGGCTGGCGCTCGTTCAACGCCGTCACCTGCTCGCCGACCCGCTCCAGACTCTCCTTGATGTTCTACGGCGCGAAACCAAAGTTAAGAGCGGAAAAGAAAGGAGGAGGACAAAAATTCCAGGATGGGAACGCTGTGGGAATGGCG
>JACRUU010000030.1:2686614-2699114 GCA_030449085.1 Kryptopterus vitreolus
CTCTCATCTCTTCTCTCTCTCTCTCTCTCTCTCCTCTCTCTCTCTCTCTCTCAATCAGCAGCTCTCTCACTTTCTCTCAGCTCTCTCTCTCTCTCTCTCAGTCAATCAGCAGCTCTCTCACTTTCTCTCTCTCTCTCTCTATCAGCAGCTCTCTCACTTTCTCTCTCTCTCTCTCTCTCTCTCTCTCTCTCTCTCTCTCTCTCTCTCTCTCTCTCTCAGCAGCTCAATCAGCACTTTCCCCCCCCCTCTCCTCTCTCGCTCTCTCACTTTCTCTCTCTCACTCACGCTCACTCTCTGAGCCAATCAGCAGCAGCTCTATCTCTTTCTGAGCCAATCAGCAGTTCTCTCTCTCTCTCTCTCTCTCTCTCTCTCTCTCTCTCTCTCTCTGAGTCAATCAACAGTGCTCTCTCTCTCTCTCTCTGAGCAATCACAGCAGTGCTCTCTCTCACTTTCTCTATCTCTCTCTTGAGCCAATCAGCAGTGCTCTCTATCTCTCTCTCTCTCTCACTCTCAGCCCAATCTCTCTCGAAGGGCTCTCTTCTATCCCTCAGAATCAGCAGCTCTCTACTCTCTTAGCAATCAGCAGTGCTCTCTCTCTCTCTCTCTCTGAGTCAACATCAACAGTGATCTCTCTCTCTCTCTCTCTCTCTCTCTCTCTCTCTCTCTCTCTGAGCCAATCATTAGTGCTCTCTCTCACTTTCTCTCTCTCACTCACGCTCTCTCTCTGAGCCAATCAGCAGTGCTCTCTCGCTCTCTCTCTCTCTCACTCTCAGCCAATCAGAAGCAGCTCTCTATCTCTCAGCCAATCAGCAGTGCTCTCTCTCTCTCTCTCTCTCTCTCTCTGAGCCAATCAGCAGTGCTCTCTCTCTCTCTCTCTCTCGGCCAATCAGTAGTGCTCTCTCTCTCTCTGAGCCAATCAGCAGTGTTCTATCTTTCTCTCTCTCCATCTCTCTCTGAGCCAATCACAGGCCGTGAACTGTAATTACCTGAAGTTGTTTCTTGAGGTCGTGAGGATCTTTGTAGGACAGCGACTGTACCGAGGTTTTCCATCTAACCAACCCGGATAACAGGTCAGGAAACTCGCCGTCAACTCTACACACACACACACACACACACACACACACACACACACACACACACACACACACACACACACACACACACACACACACACAACACACACACTTATAAAATTTGTTTACATCATTATGCAGTGATACAGACACACAAATATGACCACAGATCAGTGATTCGGTAAGTGTGTGTGTGTGTGTGTGTGTGTGTGTGTGTGTGTGTGTGTGTGTGTGTGTGTGTGTGTGTGTGTGTGTGTGTGTGTGTGTGTGTGTGTGTGTGTGTGTGTGTGTGTGTGTGTGTGTGTGTGTGTGTGTGTGTGTACGTACAGTTTCCTGAGCTCCGTGTCCGTATCCAGGTGGCGTCTCTTCGGCGGTGCAGGAGGCAGAAGTTCCTGGTCGATGGCGGTGCGTTGCGTCCGCTCCACTACACCGACAGTGACCGTCTCCATGACGACCCTCTCCACCACCTGCGGCGTCCCTGTAGCTCCGAGCGCCACGGTTACCTTGGAGACGAGACAAACGCGTACAAGGCCGCGATAAAACGGAAACAGGGAAACCTTTACACAGCTGTGTGTGTGTGTGTGTGTGTGTGTGTGTGTGTGTATCTTCCATTGATGCATTTTTGCACATATAATGTATATAGTGTGTATTTTTACTCAAAATATACCATGAGGTAGAATGCAGGAGGTTGGTGCAAAAGTATTGCCCCCCCCCCCCCACTATACTTTAATATGTAAATGTTGCATTAATGCAAAATAAAAAAGTTATTTTTGTTATTATAATTATTATTATTATTATTGATTAGATGTGTAAAGGGGCACAAAATTTCCTGTTCGTCAGTTTTTAAGTCACGCTTCAATTGTTCAATTTCGGTACAATTATGGTAAAGAAATGCGGGGAAAAAAAAAAAAAATTACATTTTATACATTTAGTTTAATGAACAATTTGAAATAAAAAGCTATATATACTATTTTATAAAAATAATGAATAAACCTAATTCCTTTATTATAACGCTATATGCTTCTTTATTAAATTGATTAAAATGCATTCAGATTGGCACAAATTGATCAAACAAAATAGAATCAATGTTAAAACGTAATTTACGTAATTTTACGTAAAACGTCATTTTTTTCCGTAAAAAAAAAAAAAAAAACCCATTTGGAAATTCCGTAAAAAAAAAAATAACGATTTCACGATATCTGTACAAATACGTGTACCATAAAACCGCAATAAATACATCAACACTTTTTACGTGAAACAGAAAAGAACAACCATGACCTTGCTGTGACCTTGACCCTATATGGATACATTGTGAAATCTGGTTTACTATAATAATTCCGGACTTCCGAGGACCTCCGAGACGATCGAGCGATCCGATTGGCTTTGAGCTTGCGGTGCGTGTTACCTGATTGGAGCAGTCCTCCAGTCTCTGGACCAGGTTGTCCCAGCGCTGCGTCAGCTCCTCCGTGTCCGTCTCGATGCGCTGCCTGGCCACGGGGTTCTTCATCAACTGCGCCACATCCTGGCCCGCCTCAGACAGCGTCCCCAGAGCCCTCCGCTTCTGCGCCATGTCCTCCTTCAGGGTCTGTCGGGAAGAAGCCGGGTCACGCCGGTAAGGTTCCCGGGAACGGTTCCCGCCAGGTAACTAACGCGGTACTCACGGCTAATCTCCGGACGTTAGTGTTTATCTCGCCCGGGTCTCGGAAATCGCCGGTCTGGACTTCGCCGAGAGCCTTTTCCTTCTCCTCCAGCCATGCGGCGAAGAGGTTCTGGGAACGTCGTGAACAGTTATAATAAAACCACAGAGGAGGGGAGGGGAGGAGTAAAATGACTGTGAAATGTTTCGTACCTGATCTTCCAGGAGCTGCTGCCACACGAGTAGAATCTCCTCAAGTTTGGTCCAGCGCTCCTCCGTCCAGCGGCACACGGCGGCCCAGCGCTCGCCCAGAGACTGCACGGTGAAACGGCAAAGTGTTAAACGAAGAAAACCACTGTGTAACACCTGGGACACCCGGTTTGGTGGTTCCTCACCAAACTTGAGGGCACACAATTGGGTAGGACGTCTTTGGATGTGCTAGCATGAAATTCTGCCTGCTGGATATGGCTCCATGGGGGAGGGGGTGGAGCTCAGCGGTTTTAAGTGCTGGGCTACTGATCACAAGGTAGGCGGTTTGAACCCCCGTATTGTCAAGCTGCCCCCTTTGGTCCTTGAGCAAGGGCCTTAACCTTCTGTGCTCCAGGGGCGCCATATCATGGCCGGCTCCAGGAGAAGATCTGCTTTCCATGGGTTGGAAATGTGTGGAAGATCTCCTGCTACAGAGCTCTGAGCAAACTGCATCACTACCTGAATTTGCTAACTTTGAGTGAGCACAAATCTCCAGAGGAAGCTCTTCCCAAGACTGGTCCCTTCCCAAGACTGGTCCCTTCCCAAGACTGGTCCCTTCCCAAGACTGGTCCCTTCCCAAGACTGGTCCCTTCCCAAGACTGGTCCCTTCCCAAGACTGGTCCCTTCCCAAGACTGGTCTCCTCCCAAGACTGGTCCCTTCCCAAGACTGGTCCCTTCCCAAGACTGGTCTCGTCCCCAGAATGCGATCTTCCCAATAATGCCATCTTCCCAAGCCTGGTATCGTCCCAAGCCTGGTATCTTCCAAAACTGGTATCGTCCCAAAACTCCAAGACTGGTATCATCCCAAGCATGGAATCATCCCAAGACTAGGATCGTCCCAACTAGACTAGGATCTTCCCAAGACCTGGTATCGTCCCAAGACTGGTATCGTCCCCAAGACTGGTATCATCCAAAAGCATGGAATCTTCCCAAGACTAGGATCGTCCCAAGACTAGGATCGTCCCAAAAAGGTCAGGTATCTGATAAGGAGATGTATCTTACGAGGTGGTAACTCGATGTTTAGAATCTGGAAGGCCACATGCTGAAATCCCAGCACCACCCAGCTGCAACTGCTGGGCCTTTGAGCAAGGCCTTTCGCTGAACAGGTATCGTCATATCCTAAGAACACCCTTTCATTTGAATGGCAAAGGTGTTTTATGGCTCATCCAATCAAAACGCCGGATTCTTGTCAGGGTTTATACGCGTCGATTTCTCTCTCTCTCTCACTCTCTGTCAATCAGCAGCTCTCTCACTTTCTCTCTCTCTCTCTGTCAATCAACAGAGCTCCATCGGCGCTAGTAACTGTCTAAACAGCGTGTGAAAGTCCAGATGTTCTACAGCACCAGGAACACATCGAGTGTGTTCAAAAGCCACCGCAGCGCTCCGGCAGAAGGTGATCTCTCTCTCTCTAAAGCACGATGTACTTTCTCTATCCCGCTTGAGCTTCTCTCTCGAGCAGAAACACAGGCATTAGGGTTCAAAGAGCGCCGTGTGTCATTGCGAGCCGGGAAGCTGACGACGGAACAGGCCGCGATCAGAGATGCTCGTGTGTTTAAGGGTACTGACTGAGGGTGACGGGGGCCTCACTCGAAGGCCCAATAGTGGCAGCTTGCATGTGTCAGGTGACCCTAAGCAGAAATTGTCAGCCATATTGGAAGGTTGTAGTGTTTTTGCAGCCATATAGGGAAGTTGTGGTGTGTTTTTATGACCATATAGGGAAGTGGTGATGTGTATTTGCGGCCATATAGGGAAATTGTGGTGCTTTTTATGACCATATAGGGAAGTTGTGTTGTTTTTACGACCATATAGGGAATGTTGTGGTGTTTTTGGGGCCATATAGGGAAGTGGTGATGTGTTTTTACGGCCTTATAGGGAAGTTGTGGTGTTTTTTATGACCATATAGGGAAGTTGTGGTGTTTTTTGGGGCCATATAGGGAAGTTGTGTGTTTTTACGGCCTTATATGACCATATACGGAAGTTGTGGTGTTTTTTATGACCATATAGGGAATGTTGTGGTGTTTTTTGGGGCCATATAGGGAAGTTGTGGTTGTTTTTACGACCATATAGGGAATGTTGTGGTGTTTTTTGGGGCCATATAGGGAAGTTGTGGTGTGTTTTTACGACCATATAGGGAATGTTGTGGTGTTTTTTATTTTTGGGCCATATAGGGAAGTTGTGGTGTGTTTTTGGGGCCATATAGGGAAGTTGTGGTGTGTTTTTGGGGCCATATAGGGAAGTTGTGTTGTTTTTACGACCATATAGGGAAGTTGTGGTGTGTTTATGACCATATACGGAAGTTGTGGTGTGTTTTTACGACCATATACGGAAGTTGTGGTGTTGTTTTTACGACCATATAGGGAAGTTGTGGTGTGTTTTTGGGGCCATATAGGGAAGTTGTGGTGTGTTTTTGGGGCCATATAGGGAAGTTGTGTTGTTTTTACGATCATATAGGGAAGTTCTGGTGTGTTTTTACGACCATATAGGGAAGTTGTGGTGTTTTCACGACCATATAGGAAAGTTGTGGTGTTTTCACGACCATATAGAGAAGTTGTGGTGGCTGCTGGGAACGGCGAACGTTTTTTAACCGAGAAACGCCACTTTAGGGCACGTGTCCGTACCTGAAGCCGGTCCTCCAGTGCGGCGGTGGCGCCCTCGCCGCTGTTCTCGTCCACCACCACCACCATGTGCGTCAGGGAGTTCACCTTGACCTGCTCGGTCTCCAGGTCGTTCTGCAGAGCCTGACCACCCAAAAACACAAAGATCTCAGGTTATGTAACATGTGGCTGTGATCCATCTGAAAGTCTACGCACTTTGTTTGCTTACCCTGTGCTGTTCGATCTGAGTCAGGTACCCCTGCATGTCCCCTGCCATCGGCTCGCCCTCCATTATACGGATCCGCCCCTCTGTCTCCTTCAGCCAATCGGAGAGCTGCTGGAGCTGCTGATGCTGGAGGTCCATGAGAACCTCGTGGAGCCTGAAACGACGACCAAAGTCGGGTTTTTAACGCAAAGCGATTTTATTGGATGTCGGTTCGTCAGCCTGCTACAAGTGTGTAAACAAATCTAAACAAAGGCAGATATCTATCTATCCATTCATCCATCCACCCATCCATTCATCTATCTCTGTATCCATCTTTCTATCCATCCATCCATCTATCTATCCATCCATTTATATCCATCTATCCATCTATCTATCTATCCATCTATCCATATCCATCTATCCATATCCATCCATCCATGTCTGTATCCATCCATCTATCCATCCATCCATCCATCCATCTATCCAAGCTTGTGTTTGGAGTTTGTTTATCTACAACATTATTGTATATATTATGCATAAAAATATGCACGGTTTAGGCCACGCCCACTAGATTTGATATTTCGAGTACTTTTATTTGTTTGTGTGCGTGTGTATGTGTGTGTGTGTGTGTTTGTTTACTTGGCCTGGCGGTCCATGCTGTGTAAACGAAGGGTCTCCCAGCGGGCGTTCAGCAGAGTCATCTGCTCCCGGATCTCCTCCTCTTCGTCCTCGCTGAGGTTGCTCTGCGAAATCAACTGGTTTCCCACCTGCAGCACGTTTCCAACTCTGCTCTGGTGATCCGTCAGTTCCATCATGAACGCCTACGGGGGGGAAAAAAAAACATTTCCTTAAATCAGAGAGGGTCAGAGCGCCCCCTGGTGGACAGAGTGTTAAGTGCCTTGCTGAAGGATCCTAAGAGTAAATACCCGGGGGCTCGAACCCCCAGACCTTCCGATCAGTAGCCCAGTGATACAAACAGAGCAGCCACAAATGCGATGCGCCGTTTTGTCCCCGATTCTGATTGGCCAGAAGCAAAAAGCGGAGTTGTCGTTCATTAACGATGGAAGGAGTCTCCAGTTAGTAGTTTATAGCGGACATCATGGTTTTCCACCACAAGCATGCCTCCACACTATAATACACAATTTACGTTAATTTAGAGTAACATTTTCCCATCGTAACATAAAGAAAGGGAAAAAAACGACCAAAGAAATTTCGGACGTTGATTATTTTTTCGTTTTATCGCTTTTATTAATGGCGAACATGAACATATTTAAGAGACCAAAGCAACTGTAATATTTCACGGAATTATACGGCTTTCCGAAAGATATCATTCCTACACGCACAATAGGCGTTTCTCCACCATTCCGACGACTTTCCCTTTTTTTTTAAACGATCTGTGGATAAAAACTGGTCCTGAAGCTTCTTCTTCTTTCAAGCCTGGTGTGAAAAACTTCCACCCCGAGTATTCAAGCAGCGCTAAAAACCCGATCTGAAAGATAGCGTCAGCGCCGGGGAAAAGTGGCCGCTCCGAGATCGCTATCGCAGGACGCCGTGTTCGAACACAATGCCCGTCTCAGATCTCTGATAGCGAGCCGCCGAGGAAAGATCTGGGATCCGGTGTCCAAGGGAAGGAAAAAAAAAATGTAGAAAGGTTTTTAAATAAAATTTTATGTAATACAACAAAATGTAAATATAATATGTAAAACAACAAAAAATAAACAAAAAGTAATAATATATTCATTCATTCATTCATCTTCTAGCACTTTATCCGATCTTCACTCGGGTCACGGGGAGTCTGTGTCTATCTCAGGCGTCTATGGACATTAAGGCAGGATACACCCTGGATGGAATGCCAATCCAATCCATCGCAGGGCACACACACACACACACACACACACACACACACACACACACACACACACACACACATTCATACACTAGGGACAATTTTCCAAGGTGCCAATCAACCTACCGTTGCATGTTTTTTGGACCGGGGGAGGAAACCGGAGAACCGGGAAAAACCCCCCGGAGAAAAACCCCCTGAGGCACGGGGAGAACATGCACAAACTCCACACACACATGGCCGAGACGGGAATCGAACCCGGATCCTGGCGGTGTGAGGCGAACGTGCTAACCGCTAAACCACCATGCCCATAATAATATATATTATATATATATATATTTTGCTAATAAACTTTGCGTTAGAGATGTCATTAATATGCTAATGAGTATCACAGTATGCACGTTAATACCCGATGGGTTGCCAGATTAGGCAGAAACCCTTTGATTGGGTCACTGTTCATTTCGTGAAAAACCTCAAAACTACTGGTATTGGGTGGTAAGGCGGTCATGGCTTAGTGGTTAAGGCACTGGATGCCACTCGTGGGCCCTTGAGAAAGGCCCTTAAGCTGCTTAAATGAACGGATCCGATAACGTTGCTATGGAAAAGGGCATCTGTTCAATGGCTCTATAGATTCAAGTAGGGAGGTGGTGTAGCCCAGTGGTTAAGGTCTTGGACTCTGGACCGGAAGATCACAGGGTTCAAACCCCGCCACCACCAAGCTGTCACTAGTGGGCCCTTGAGCAAGGCCCTTAACCCTCAATTGCTGCTCAGTTGTAAGTCGCTCTGGATAAGGGCGTCTACCAAATGCTGCAAATGTAAATGTAAGTAAAATACGTTCATTTAATTTAATATACTGCAAAACAACAAACAAACAAACAAAAAAAAAAACTAATAATAAATAAAAGAAATAAACGCAAAATAAAGAGTAGAATTAAGTGGAATTATCTTCCAGGGCAGTAAGAAAATCTGGAATGTAATTGTTTTAAAACGGGTTTCCAAAGGACAAGCGCTACATTTAATATAATCGACGTCTAAAAAAACGTAATTAAATTACTTTAAAATAATTGACACAATTATACAATTATAGACACAGCATTTAAAACTTTAAACTACTATTACAATCAAGGATTTACAATAAATAACACTAACAAACAAAAGTCCCAAGTCTTATTAATGACCTTTTTTATACATTTTTATATATATATATATATATATATATAATATATATATATATATATATATATATATATATATATATATATATATATATATAATATGTGTGGTGGTTTAGTGTTTAGCACGTTCGCCTCACACCGCCAGGGCCCCCGGGTTCGATTCCCGTCTCGGCCATGTGTGTGTGTGGAGTTTGTGCATGTTCTTCCCCGTGCCTCAGGAGGGTTTTTTTTTTCTCCGGGTTCTCCGGTTTCCTCCCCCGGTCCAAAAACATGCACGGTAGGTTGATTGGCACCTTGGAAAATTGTCCCTAGTGTATGAATGTGTGTGTGTGAATGTGTGTGTGTGTGTGTGTGTGCCCTGCGATGGGTTGGCATTCCATCCAGGGTGTATCCTGCCTTAATGCCCATAGACGACCTGAGATAGGCACAGGATCCCCGTGTGACCCGAGGGAAGATCGGATAAAGCGCTAGAAGATGAATATGAATGAATATATATATATATATATATATATATATATCTATATATATATATATATATATATATATATATTAAAACACTTATAAAAGGCCAAGTTCCATCCAAATAACGAACTTTACGAAATATATAGTAAATATAGTAAAAATCTTTAAAGATCAATACGATTTTTATGGTGAATATTGAAAAAACACAGCGTTTTCTTTGCAGTGTTTGGACGTGTAGTTTCCCGCTGGTGCTAATTGCCAGATTTGGTCACACGCGGATAAATTTAAAGTGGCTCGCTGTGTTTGCCTTCCAAAAAAACCCAGAGGCTTTATCTAGAGTGTTCGAGCACTTAAACGCTCATGTTCGGTGGCGGTAGGTGCGCTCTGGGTCACTTCACCCCAGAAGAGCCATGGCAACCTCGGAACAAAACACAGCGAGGGGCAGATCGGACTGCGAGACAGTCGGACGTGACGGATAGCAGGAACACACTGACACACAAAGAGAAGGCGAGACGCCTAGAAGCATGTGGTGCACCAGGCTGTGGACCAGAACGTCCAGAGCAAAGAGTGACTGGTCGTGATCTTGGGGCCCCCCCAGGAAAGGTCCTTAACACCCGGTGTGTATGGATGAGTAGCTCGGTGGTTAAAGGAATCGGGGTCTGGGCTGGAAGGTCACGGGTGCAAATCCCTACACCACCCCCAAGCTGCCACTAGTGGGCCCTTGAGCAAGGTCCTTGACCCTGAACTGCTCAGTTGTGCATGGAGGATACGCCGTAGCCTTCACGCCCGCCTCTCCAAAAAAAAGGAACTACGCGCCACGACGGAGCCGAAGGTCTGTGATTGGTCGGCTTGCCGAGGGTATTTCCGGTGTAGCGTCGGACGTATTCCGCCATAGCAAGTCCATAGCGAAGAAACAAAGAATGGACACGGACCAAGCCGGCAAAATAGTCATTTGACTATAAGCAACCGTTTTTCCGACGGTTTATCGGCTACCTAATCCCAGAAGAAACTCAGCACTGCCAACTAGTGTTTGGGAAGAGTCACTGCAGAGCGAAGGGTACCGGCCTTTAGTCGTTCTGGATTAGGAGGTCTGCCAAATATCCTCTTAAATAGATGAAGTACGAACCCAATAATCGAAAGTCTCGGGCCAGAACCGCCCGAGGGTGTCTGGGCAAAGGAGTGGATGGTCTGCTTGAGAAGACGTCCAATGGCAGGACCGTAAATGTATCATGGGTTTATTAGACCGAGAAGACATTCCTTCTCCTTCGCTGGACTTGACACAATTTACATTTACGGCATTTGGCAGACGCCCTTATCCAGAGCGACTTACAACTGAGCAATTGAGGGTTAAGGGCCTTGCTCAAGGGCACACCAGTGGCAGCTTGGTGGTGGTGGTGTGGTTTGAACCTGTGATCTTCCGGTCAAGAGGTCAACGCCTTAACCACTGGGCTACTACCGTCCCCAGGACTAGACACAATGGAAACCCTTCTGTTGCTAACAGGGTCGGGTCCTCTGGAGCCCTACAGGGCAACGGGTTCTGGTGCCTCTGGAAAGCCCGAGAGAATCTCTTGTTTGTTCCATCTGTTTGTTTTTCCCCCAGGAGCCTCCGTTTCTAACATAAAGAATGTAACCTCCCACCCCCACCCAACCCGCCGCCTCGTTTACACCTTCAGCCCCCACCACCCTATATCCATCCCACTCTTTGCTGCTTCGCTCCACAGAATTCCTGACATTCCTTGCATGTTGCGACTGTGTACTCCGGGAGGAGGAGGAGGGAGCAACGGAGGATACACATTCCTTTCAGAGAAGATAGGAGTTGTTTACAGTCTGACGAACGACAAGGTGACCTCTAATCCCGCTCTTTTTCCAATTCAGGTTGGCGGAATAGTCGAAGGGGAAACTTGCTGGGCAAGAAGGAACCGAGACCGACCGGCTTATAAGGACGTTCTCTTCTGCGAGAGTCTCATCTTGAACATCTTGTTCTCCACAAACCACATAATGCAAAAGATGTACCTCGTGCGCGTGGAACTGGTCCTTAACTTCCTCCACGTCGTCGGAAACGTCATCCTGTCCGTGCAAGGTGTCCTCGGCAGACAGCAGCCATGTGAGGACCTCCTCCAGTGTGACCTGGTAGGATTCCAGTTCCATCTCCGGCCCCCCTTCCAGATCGATCTCCCTGTCCACGGGCGAGGTCCCCGAATGCAATCCGCCCAATTCCGGTCCTTCGGCCAATCCCTGCAGGAGAGAGAGAGCGTGTCAGGAGCGTGACAACCAAGGAGAAATCTTTCTAACGCTACCTAAAGAGTCCTTTTTGTTGTTAAAAAGAAGCAAAAGGTCACAAAAAAGTTCCATACATGTCCCCGATCGATCTAATCCTAAACCTTAAAACTAAGTTTACAAATCCAGTCTAACAGTAAATAAGTCCTAGCGAAACCAAAATTGTGACTTGCGACATGATACCTAGACTAAGTATGACGATACCAGCACGTTCGCCTCACACCGCCAGGGTCCGGGTTTGATTCCCGTCTCGGCCATGTGTGTGTGGAGTTTGTGCATGTTCTCCCCGTTCTCATCTCGCCGTGTCTCAGGGGGTTTTTTTTTCTCCGGGTTCTCCGGTTTCCTCCCCCCCGGTCCAAAAACATGCACGGTAGGTTGATTGGCACCTTGGAATATTGTCCCTTGTGTGTGTGTGTGTGTGTGTGTGTGTGTGTGTGTGTGTGTGTGTGTGATGGGTTGGCATTCCATCCAGGGTGTATCCTGCCTTAATGCCCATAGACGCCTGAGATAGACACAGACTCCCCGTGACCCGAGGGAAGATCGTATAAAGCGGTAGAAGATGAATGAATGAATTTATTCGTTAATAATTGTTTGCTAAACTAAATGGTCATTTTTAATTATTTACTGTGTGAAAGTCGGCACGAGGGGTGGGGAAAAAAAAAATACTACAGCCGCCATTTTTGTAAGGACCGGTACTGATAAAATGCTATATGGTATCGTTTTCAAATCAGGGTATCGCGATACTTTTCTTTAGGTCCGTTTTCGTTACCTCGTACTGAAACTAGAGTATATAAATGAAGGGAAAGTTCCTAAAAGCAGAAATGGTCTAACTTCACCCGCCGGTCCTCACTAGTCAAAAGCGTGTTTTATTTATTTATTTATTTATTTTTATGCTAGCCCATCTGGACTGCTCCTGGAACGCATTAATTAACCTCTTGGCCGTTATTCCTTATCTAAAAATATCCCCATTCGCATGAAGATACGCC
>JACRUU010000030.1:2709114-2711614 GCA_030449085.1 Kryptopterus vitreolus
CAGGAAGGTGTTGTTTTTTTAACAACAATCTTCATAAAAGCAAGTTGTTTACCAACACACACCTCTCTAAACAAGTCCAGGGTCACGCTATTACAGTAAATACAGAAAATACAGAGGCACTGCTGAAGCGGAAAAAAGATTGGAATGTGTCTTGGAGGGAAACATGCGCACACACACACACACACACACACACACACACACTAAAAGATATGTGAAGGAGATGTTTGAACATCAGATCTGAGGCTGAATTATGACCGTGACAGAGTCATAATATGCACCAAACACACACACACACACACACACACACACACGCACGCTTCCTAGTCACGGTGCCAAACATGGATCCAACCCTTTTTATCTCAAGGCCCAGAATTCCTGAGCTTGCCTGTGTGAATAAAGTGCATTGTGTTCAGTGTGTGTGTGTGTGTGTGTGTATAGGAGATGTTCCCTGGTCATGTGATCTTCTCTGAACCATTCCAGTAGTGTATGTTCTGTGATCCTTAACACGCGCGCACACACACACACACACACACACACCACACACACACACACCACACACACACACACACACACACACACACACACACACACACACACACACACAGGAGTGTGTGCAGACTGACAGATGTGACCGTGACATGTCAGGTGTTAAGCGTGTCGTAAAAACCTGCGCTGCTGATTTACGGGGACATTCCACAACATGTTTATAAAAAAAAAAAAAAAAAAAAAAAAAAAAAAAAAAAAAAAAAAAAAAAAAAAAAAAAAAAAAAAAAGAACAGAAATGCATTGCGCATTCCCTCCCTCCTGGAGCGCGGATGCCTGCCTGGACGCGTCCCAGACGAAGAACGTCCAGATTTACAGGTGAGATACGGAGCATGCCATCCAAAAATATTCGGACACCTGACCTTTTCCAGGACAGAATTCCTACGTAAAGTGTTCCAGAATGTCAGCTCCAGGATGGGGTGCTTTTCCATGGACTGGAAGAAGGTCCAAGATCACCTGCTATAGATTTATGCATTTCAAACCATCTTCGGAATGAATTTTTTTACACTCAACGCACCCCTTATTAAAAAAAAAAAAAAACGTTAAAAAAAGGAGGCGCGGATCAACCCGGGTGTCCACAAACTTTTGGCCTCACCTCTTGGAATCGTTCTTCATATATTATATATAACTTCATATTATATATAACATCATATTATAGAACGTCATATTATATAGAACGACTTGTACCTGAACAATTGAGGGTTAAGGGCCTTGCTCACGGGCCCCCTAGTGGCAGCTCGGTGGCGGAGGGATTTAAACCTGTGATCTTCTGATGTCTTAACACCTAATTTTAACCACCTTCTATATATAATTTGATATAAGAGAGATAAAGATAAAGCGAGACATTTTTTTTAAAAATATAAATAAAATTTTGTTTTGTAACGCTATCGTTACAAAAAACACGTACAAAAACGCGTCGAAAAGAACGGTGGGGAGATGCAAACTCTCGTATTGCAGTCTACTCCTACAAAGTCTCAAATTCTGAGGTAACTTTGACGTACATTTGACATTTTATGAACAAACCGAGCAACTCTGAAATGTAGGATAAGTTCAAAGCATGCAATCTGATATATGAGATTAGAGACGATGCTAAGCTCGGTCAAGAGTGACGCGTAAATTAGGCACGCTCGGCTGTTAATAATTCACACACACACACACACACACACACGCACTCCGGCCTTATTGCACTTAGCATTTTAAACTTGGCGTATAAAATTGCGAAACACTTTTAAGCTAGCTATCTTCTGGAAAGATTTATTTCTTGTTTACTTCTTAAAATAAATAAATAAGTCGACAAACACTAATCCAGAGTCACTAGATGATGAGGGAAAGAGAGACACAAACACAGTACCTAAACTCCTTGGGCTAGCGCCATTGTGTAGGATAAACCACCCCTGTACTGTAGAACAAAGAGTTAAGGGGCCTTGCTCAAGGGCCCAACAGTTGCATCTTGGCAATACCAGAGCTTGGACGTCTGAGCTTCGTAAACAGTAACACATGACATAACAATATAACATATAAACTATAGTAAACACTCCATCAAACACGACGGTCCTGCTAATGCACCCGCACGAACAAACATACACACACACACACACCCTACCTCGGAGTGCCAGTCCACCCTCAGACATGGTTCCCGCACAAGACCAGAGGCCACACACCCACATGAAGTTACGCACACAAGCATCAGGACCCTTCTACACTCAGGAGGAACCGAAGAAGGCAAGAAAAGGGGAAGGGCGGAGGAAATTGCGAGGACACGGAACTCCCTGTGCAGCCGCATCCCAGCATGCACGGGGGGCCCTGGGCATGACCAGATGGAAGGGTGAGATAAACCCGAGACATGGAGGTGTGAGATCACTGGAATCGGGCAGGCGGGCGCGATTTGGAAAACCGATTAACTTCCTGGACGACGAGTTTTACACACACACACACACTTAGGGGGTCACACATATAT
>JACRUU010000030.1:2714114-2726614 GCA_030449085.1 Kryptopterus vitreolus
ACACTGAGGGTCACTTTCTCTCTATCCCTCACTTCCTGTTTAAGCTTCAGCTGTGTGTGTGTGTGTGTGTGTGTGTGTGTGTGTAGGGGGTGTGTTCCGCTGACTTCCCTTGTTCCTTTCTTCACAACAGCTAATCCACTCTGTGATCTGGAAGCCCGATGGCGTCGATCTGCGCACGAGACGCCTTTAAAAGAATTCGCATGCATTGCGGAGTGGGCGGGGCTTCGTTTTTTCATATGTTATAGAATTGATTGGCTTGTAAAAATAAATAAATAAATAAACAAACCGCCGCCACCACCATCACCACCACCACAAACACACTAGACAACTGTGTACAGAAACACATATGGCTTTTTAAATTTAAGTAAAGAAATAAACAAACAAAAAAATAAGTAAATACAAATTTAAATAAATAAAAGCCCAGACGTCCCAATACTTCTGACACACTTACAATCTTATTTTCCTTTACAACAATCCAGACTTCTTTCCAGACTTTTACACATACCCTCTTCTAAACTTCACTTTGCGTTCCAAACCACACATTCCTCACACACACACACACGTATCGCCAACACCAAAAACACCACACAACACCACACACACACACACACACACATATGCCAAAGGGGGGCAGTGGTTCTGTAGGGCTGGTGGAGAATTCTTGAGAATGGGCCGTGAAACAACACACAATGAATCTCGGCAAGATTGACCCGCAACACACACACACACACACACACACACACACACAACACACACACACACACACACACACACACTCCGAAGCCTTTTCAGCAAAACACACCATCGGAAATATGTTCTATCTATCCATCCATCATCCTATTTAATCCATCTATCTATCTATCATTATTGTCCTATCTAATGTATCTGTAAATACATCTATCCATCCATCCATTGTTTTAATCTATCTAAGTATCTATCCATCCATCCACGGTTTTATTCATTTATCTATCCATCTATATATATATAAATATATAAAGCTTCGCCATCAAAAGTATTCAACAAAACATTTTTTGTTTAATCACCACCTAGCTACTACCCCTGGGGCCCTTGAGCAAGGCCCTTCAATCAACTTTCCGCATTATTAAACACATGACTATAAATTCTATATATAAATAACAAAAGTATCCGGACACCTACTTTTCCAACTTCCCCAAATGATCACCACAAAGCTGAACACACGATTGTACTGGACGCCTTTGATCGCGACTTTTTCACTTCGCTTTTAATGCAAACTGTACGAACAAGTCCTTCCCTTCTGGCCATTCACCCCCCCCCCCCCCCCCATCCGGACCCTCCTCACCCTCTCACCACCTCTATCACACTA
Organism: Kryptopterus vitreolus; assembly: GCA_030449085.1. Lineage (NCBI taxonomy): Eukaryota > Metazoa > Chordata > Actinopteri > Siluriformes > Siluridae > Kryptopterus > Kryptopterus vitreolus. The sequence goes on from JACRUU010000030.1 coordinate 2,715,460, forward strand.
CCAAATCTACCTGTATTACTGCTCGCAAACACACACATAAATGTGTAAAGATATTTATCCTCTTTTTTTTTTTTCATTACTTCCGGAATAACGATGTTTGGAAATAAATAAATAAATAGTAAGAACGTCTCAGTTCCTGAATTTTCGATCGCAGCTGGTTTTGTGGTTTTATTGTGACCTTGCGGTGACCTGCTGTGGGGGTTTGTGAAACAATGACTTGAATGAACAATGAACGTGGGGCAGAAAGTCTAGGCACTAGGGCTGATATACTTGCTTTCGATATATATATATATATATATATATATATATATATATATATATATATATATATATATATATATATATAGAGAGAGAGAGAGAGAGAGAGGTGAGAGAGGATGAGGAGAGAGAGAGAGAGAGGGAGGAGAGAGAAGAGAGAGAGAGAGAGAGAGAGAGAGAGAGATAGATAGATAGCTAGATAGATAAACCCTGGATGGGATGCCCAACACATTAAAGCGCACACACACACAAACAGAAACACAAACACAAACAAACACAACGGGACAATTTTGCAATGTTTTGGGACTGGGAGGAAACAGGGAAACCAGAGAACACTGAGACAAACCCCCTGAGTCACGGGTAGAATGTGCACAAACTCCACACACATGTGGCTGAGACGGGAATCGAACCCGGACCCTGGCGGTGTGAGGCAAACGTGCTAACCACTAAGCCACCATGCCCCACACATACATACATATACACACACACATATAGAAGTAGTCAAAAGTATTACAACCTTATCGCAACATTCGATATATCGCCCCGCCTCTACTACTGCTGTACGTGCTGTAAGTGTGTGAGAAACTGGAAAATAGAAGGTTTATGTGTTTTATCGTGAATTTTATTTATATTCTGCAACATTTAATACCATTACAGTACAATTAAAATCGTTAAACCCACCGGATCACACATCTAATGAGGGTTTTCCACAGACATGACAAAATAAAATCCCCAGGAAGTCAAAACTTTTAGATATTGAATCACAACACACAACACACACACACACACACACACACGTAGCAGAGAGACCGTCTGTCTCTGTGTGTTCGGGTACATGTGTAACCAGATCACCCTGAATGTTAATCCTTTATGTGCGCAACTATTTTATTTTTCAAGGTTTCACATAACACACACACACACACACACACACACACACACACAACACACACACACACACACACAAACACACACACACACACCCACACACACACACACACACACACACACACACACACACACACACACACACACACACACACACACACACACACACACACACACACACACACAGTCTCCATTTCCCCTGAACAAAAGGAGCGCCCCGGCTCAGGCAAAGCCGTCACACCGTGTTAACAGAGTTGCGGCAAAACTGTATGACCTCTGGCCCTTTCCCAGAATGCTCGGCAGGAGGTCAGACAGGTAAGCGTGGGGGTCGGCCATCAAGGTGTTGATGCCGAGCTTCTGGAAAGGAAAGATTCTTTAAAACTTCACACGAAACCGCGAGGACGGAAACCAGTGCAGTGTCACATCGCTCCGCTAAAGAGGAACGAACACAAAACAAATCTGGATGGAGATGTGAGAGAGAGAGAGAGAGAGAGAGAGAGAGAGAGAGACTCAAGACAGACAAGAGAAAGAGAGGTAAAATCAGACAGACAGACATAGATAGACAGATAGACAGAGAGAAGGACAGAGAGAGAGAGAGAGAGAGAGAGAGACAGAGAACACAGACAGACAGAGACAGACACAGAGAGACAGACAGACACAGACAGAGAGACTGACTGAGGGTAGATAAACAGACAAAGACGAATAGGCAGATAGATAGACAGACACAGACGGACAGATGGACAGACAGACAAAGATGGATAGTCAGATAGAGACACAGAGAGAGAGAGAGAGAGAGAGAGACAAACAGTGAGAAAGACACAGACACAGATAGACAGAGAGAGAGAAAGACAGACAGACAGATAGAGACAGACAGATATATAGACAAAGCCGGATAGACAGATAGAGACAGAGAAACACAGATAGATAGACACATAGACAGACAAAGACGGATAGACAGACAGACAGAAAGATACATATACAGATAGAGACAGACAGATAGAGAGACAGACATAGGTAGACGGACACAGATAGATAGACCGGCAAAGACAGACAACGACAGACATATAGCTGGATAGATGGATAGATAGACACACAAACAAAAAGTAAAAAGACTGAGAAAAAGCAAAAACAGAGAAAGACACACACACACACACCACACACACACACACACACACACACACACACACACTTTACATTGTCGCTTTGCACGATAACCAATTAGTACAATTTTTGCACTTCGAATTGGTTTCTATCTGCCACTATTATCTCCAAAAAAACACAGAAAAAAAATAAACAACACGTGAGAAAGGAAATTCAACAATATACGAGAAAAACGTACAAGCAGAGGTAAAAAAAAAAGAGACAGATTTAATGTTACAGGTTAAAACGTTAAGCGTAAAAAGCCGCGTTAGCTTCCAATCCAAACACTACGATGAAGCGAACGGCAAACGCGAGCGTGTCTCGGCCGATCGGCGGCGTGTGTGGGGTATAAGAGAACGTGATTTATGGCTGACAAAACTATAAAACGCCTCTCATTAAAGTGCTGGGTATAAAATCATTACAGATCATTTCCTGAAGGTTGATTATAGCTGAAGAGGAGTGAAGCGAAGTAGCCGCGGTTTTGTTATGACTGGATGTCTTGAGTACAATTACAAGAAGTAGAAGTGGAAGTCGCATTAGGGACACTTCCTGTCCTGATTGCTGGGGCTTTAGATGTGGGGAAAGAATATTGAAGGGTAAGGGATGCCGAAAGACAAACTTCTAGAGGGGAATAAACAAAAACAACAACAAAAAGATACACACACAAAAACACAGCTGTGAAAATCTCGCTTCCCTATTCATGATTTCTCAAAGTTGGGGGAAAAAAAACCCCGACGTCAGTCATAATACCTAAAGACCACTTTCCTCAACCCACACACACACACACACACACACACACACACACACACACACACACACACACACACACACACACACACACACCACAACCACAGCTGTAAACACAACCACATGTACTCCTTTTGCTTCCTTCACACATCTATCAGCTCACACACCCTTTAATAGAGTCATAATACACACCTACACACACACACACACACACACACACACACACACACACACACACACTTTAAACAAGACACACACACACACACACACGTTTTTAACAAGTGAAATACAGCCATTCGTCAAGTTAAATAAGCTACGGCTAAAGCTAAAGCTAAGTATACGCAAGTACAAGCTAACGAGCTAGCACGTTACCGTTACCCGTTAAAATCTGGCAACATTTTACCTCAGAATTTACCAGGAAAAGATTCTGTGCAATTATAATCACACTAAGGGTTAAAAAAATGAGACTTATCGCAAAGCGTGTACAAAGTTATTTTAGCGTAATTGCGATTAACCTTGAAATGTACAATGAGCAAGGAAATGAGGCAAAACGAACAAAAAACGACGTTTTACCTCAAATATGTTGGTATTTTTCGAGGAACGAAGACCCCATATAACTACAATTACACGGTAATTTCAATTAGCTTTTCGTGCGACTAAAAAATATCCCAAAAAAACAACAACAACAACAACAACAACAACAAAACAAACAATCGGATCTATGAAGATTTACCTCAGATAGATTCTTACATTTCCAGGAAAAGACTACTATAAAGATAATATAGTTAGCACAAGGTTGTTTGAATCTTTAAAAACAACAAAACCAATAAAAATAAATACATTTTACATTAGATATGTTTGTACAAACAAGAAATGACTTTGTTTTCACCATAGCTACGATAAAGCAAAATTCCTGCTTTATCACGGATTTTTACTGGGAAAATTGTTTTTGCGGATTTATTTATTTGCTTTTATGTGAATTGTTTTTAAACGAGATTTATTTTGCATTACTCGCTAGTTCACGTGAGAGTCTAGGAGGATAATTTTACGGCTTAAACCGTTTTGAATAAAAGCATCGTGGGGGTGGCATCCATGACTCACAGACAGCCAGAGAACATATTCCCGTTAGCGTTAATTTAAAAAAAAAAAAACGCAAGTTTCTCATAGAGATTAGCCAATTGCAATAAATGTACAACTGTGTTTGATTTGTTCACAATCACGTCTTTGTATTACCATTGTGTGTATATGTATATATATGTATATATATGTATATATATATGTATATATGTAAGGGGGCACACGGTGGCTTTAGTGGTTAGCACGTTCGCCTCACACCGCCAGGGTCCGGGTTCGATTCCCGTCTCGGCCATGTGTGTGTGGAGTTTGCATGTTCTCCCCGTGCCTCAGGGGGTTTTTCTCCGGGTTCTCCGGTTTCCCCCCGGTCCAAAAACATGCACGGTAGGTTGGATTGGCACCTTGGAAAATTGTCCCTAGTGTGTGAATGTGTGTGTGTGTGTGTGTGTGTTGTGTGTGTGCCCTGCGATGGGTTGGCATTCCATCCAGGGTGTATCCTGCCTTAATGCCCATAGACGCCTGAGATAGGCACAGACTCCCCGTGACCCGAGGAAAGATCGGAATATAGTGGTAGAAGAGGATGAAGAATGAATGAATGAATGATATATATATATATATATATAGATATATATATATATATATATATATATATATATATATATATATATATATATATATATATATATATTATATATATATATATATATATAATTAATGGGAAAAAAATACGCTCGGAACAGCCAGATATAAGAAATTTCCAAGCCGTTAAAAGATTATTCCTCGTATGTAAAAGGAAACTCCTTAAAGAACTAGCAACTAGCTCTCAAACTGCTGGAAATGGCAGGACTGGCACCATTCCTGTGGAAAAAGGGGATCAGAGAACGTTCCTTAGGATAGAAATAAGGGTTCTGCGTTTAAGCAGCTGAATCATCACACACACACACACGGATATATAAATATACACACACAAGGAAACTTTACTTTTGACCGTTTCTAGGCAACCAAAACCCTGAAGAAAAAAAAAGAGAGACTAAAATAAAGCCATTGTGGTGGAGAAAAGTGCCGTAAATCCAGATCCGCACAGGAATTCCAGCCCGGGGAAGGCCGAGGAATTCCCGACCCACAGAGAAAGAGGGAGAGAGAGAACAAATGTACCCTTAGACGGGCCTCAGAGACACTGGAAACACTGCCGCAAATCATTCTGCTCTATAACGCGCGCCACAAGCGCTCCGCTGCTCATGCGCGACCCGGACCTCGCCGGCGACGAGCTGCGAATCTGGACGCGGAACCGTGTGTTTATTCCTTCACCCGTTTGTTCGTTCTTGCTTTCTTTTTTCCTAGCTTCTTGTTTAAAACAAGATTAGATTAAATGTCTAAAAGTTTTTAAGCCCCCCCCCCCCTCACAAAAACCTTCCGAATTATAAAAATAAGGAATAAACAACTCTTACAAGTGTCTTTAAATAGATTTCTCATAATACTGTACTATTGACAAAGTTTTTTTTGTTTGTTTATTAAACAAGGACAAATTTACGCCCAGACTGTAGCTACAATCAAAAAGTGTAACTTGTACTTTTAGTTGAAGGTGAGAAGACAAAAATGTTGTGTTTTAGGACGACTTTGAGGCGGGAAAGCGCCAAACTTGCGCTCCCCTTTGTGCTAAATGTAGCAATTAATTCATTGTTAGATGGGTAACTAACTATCAAAGTTGCGAACGCTAACTTAGCATCCGATTAACATCGTTGGATGTATATGGACAGTTATAGCACAAGGTATCTCATTAGAATTGATGTAATAATAAACGAGGGAAGGTCATGGTAGCCCAGTGGTTAAGGTGTTGGACTCTGGACCGGAAGATCAAACCCCCCACGCCACCAAGTTTCCACTAGTGGGCCCTTGAGCAAGGCCCTTAACCCTCAATTGCTCACTTGTAAGTCGCTCTGGATAAGGGCGTCTGCCAAATGCTAGCTGTAGAACCTGCTACGTTATTAGCCTTCAACAAAAAAAAAATAATAAAAAGAAGACGTTTCAGGAATGTGTGTAAAAACGTTCCCTCTCCAGTAATGAAACAAGGGTCGGAATTGTGTGCAGAACAGGATACACGCAACGATGCCTTGATGTTCAGCCAATAAGTCGACCTTGTTACGAAATCTTAGCAACCAATAATTGTGGCGTTATTATATTACCGCCACTCGCGGATACGTGCCCTGCCTCACTCCGATTCCTTCCTGTTGAGTATCTGCCTACGAGCAAAGTCAAACACAGGAATATCTCCCAACGCCGGTCCAACTCAAACGCGGCGCCGTACCTCATCCAAAACAAACAGGCGACGTTATTCTTGCTGGGATACAAAACGAGCTCCAAAGAGACGGTCGGGGGAAAAAAAACGGCGGTCCTTGAGAAGGCGCCGACGCGAGGCCGCTCACCTGATCGCCACTTGATGATGTCGCTGAACTCGTTGTTTGCTCCGCCCTCCGCCGCGTCCGCCTGCGCAGCCGACGACGCCATGTTGAGGAGTGGGAGATGAGGCGCTCAAGATTCCACGGTGAGACCTAGAGACGGAGAAAACTATTTTACGGCTGTTTCGTATGTTTATTCGTTGGAAGAAGAATAAGATCGAAAAGCAAGGATACTCTTGTCCTTAAGATTTATCGGCGTCCTTGTTATGTCTGAAACGCTTCCTTGTCAAGTCAAACCTCAAAAAAACCTCTTTATCATTTGGTTCATCAAGGCTGACTGCAGTACCGGCACAACACGCTGTTCAGGACTGGGGCGGGGGCGGGCTTGGGGGTTATGGGATACGTCTCACTACCTTCTACAACTTATGAGGAAATACGATAATATCCACTGAACAGGGTTTAGCGTAACAAAAATGACCACCTGTGTAATATTGTGCTACTAAAACAACCCCGCGAACAGAGCTGGACGATTAATCGGTATTATCGATTAATTGGGGTTTATGTCGATGATAAAAATCGATTTGACGTTTCACCTTGGTTTGGCACCACGGGCTTCCGTAGTTCTCCACCTCCCGCCCCACATTACAAAGGGCGGGTGTGGTTTCACCTTGGTCACCCACCTCGGTAGTCGGGTCACCTTGGAGCACTTTTGATACCACTACAGACCGTCAACGCCACCCAAAAATGTTTTCCTGCCACGAAACAACTATAGACACAATTTTCACACCCGCCCACTAACAGGTGCCACAATGAAGCCATAACCACCGTTATGCCTGACCAGTGCAAAACAAATATCCAGCTACAAAGTCTCAATCTTAGCCACCGTGGGGTCATGTGACGCTCCTTGGAACAACCCGGAGACGCATCCCCGGTGGATTATTTCGCCCAAAGCTGGAAGGTTTTTTTTTCCAAAGAATCTTAAGCGCAAGCAGGAAAATCCTGTCCCTGTAGCTTTAGTCGCGAAGGATCATCAGGTCCCGGTGGCGCCCGAGTGTCAACAACGGACCACACCGCAGAGGTGTGGTAGATTAACACTTCGGTACACACGCAGCAAAAGAATGTGGGTCAAATATAGTCACGGGATCATCAACAGGAAAACTTCAAAAGGAGCTGATGTTTCGGGACCAATTGGGGGTTGTTGTTGTTGTTGTTTTGCCTCAGGAGGAAATGCTTGACAAATGGGACAACATGGGGGTTCCCTGTCTATAATCACCTCAACGCCACAACAGTCCTATAACCTCCCAGAAAGTCTCCTCCCTTTTTGTAACCACTCGTCCTCCTGAAAACCTCGTTACAGCAAACGCCACAATCCAACACCGATCTTCATCTTCTAGCGCTTTATCCGATCTTCCCTCGGGTCACGGGGAGTCTGTGCCTATCTCAGGCGTCTATGGGCATTAAGGCAGGATACACCCCTGGATGGAATGCCAACCCATCGCAGGACACACACACACACACACACATTCATACACTAGGGACAAATTTTCCAAGGTGCCAATCAACCTACCGTGCATGTTTTTGGACCGGGGGAGGAAACCGGAGAACCCGGAGAAAAACCCCCTGAGGCACGGGGAGAACATGCACAAACTCCACACACACATGGCCGAGACGGGAATCGAACCCCCGGACCCTCTGTACCATAGTGCATTGTATATCATCATATATTTTCATCTCGTCCATTAAACCCTTTAAAGCGTATCTGAAGTTGGCGAATGTCCGGTCCGAGTCATTCTGAGCGAGGAAGGCTTTTAAAAGCCTCCATGGAGTAATGTTGCAGCGGCCCGGGGGCAACACCGATTGCGCCTTTTGGCATGACACATGACATCACATGACAAACACACACACACACACACACACACACACACACACACACACACACACACACACAATTTCGTTTGTCTACATTTGTTATTCTTGTGTCTGGGTTGGGATTTGTGGCGTCTTATATATATTCATATATTAAAAAGCTATATATTTAGTATGAGGGGGCACGGTGGTTTAGTGGTTAGTACGTTCGCCTCACACCGCCAGGGTCTGGGTTCGATTCCCGTCTCGGCCAGCATTCGTGTGTGTGTGTGAGTTTGTGCATGTGTGTGTGTGAGTTTGTGCATGTTCTCCCCGTGCCTCAGGGGTTTTTTCCTCCGGGTTCTCCGGTTTCCACCCCAGGTCCAAAAACATGTACGCTAGGTTGATTGGCACCTTGGAAAATTGTCCCTAGTGTATGAGTGTGTGTGTGTGTGTGTGTGTCCTGCTATGTGTTGGTATTCCATCCAGGGTGTATCCTGCCTTAATACCCATAGACGCCTGAGATAGACACAGACTCCCCGTGACCCGAGGGAAGATCAGATATTTAGTATGTATTAAAAGCTAGGCCTTTAACTTATAATTCACATATTCGCAAAATTTGATTTGGCCCATTTGTCGAATGTAGCTAGAGCTACTATAGCCCCGCCCACTTCATTTTTATTTATTTATTTATTTATTTATTTTAAGGTTTTTTTTTTTTTTTTAAACAACCTGCAGAGCAAAACAAATCAGTTGAAAGACAAACAACTAACCAAAAATAAATAAATAAATAAATAAGTTTTTCCGTTTGGTATTCGGGTCGATGTAATGTCATTCTGGTTTCAGTAACTGCATGACAAACCCCATGACATTACATTTGCGTCACTTTTATTGAAGGAAAAGCAACCCGTGTCCTGTTTAACGATCACCCGCATGCTTATTTACGGATAAAGTGTGTATTTATGACGACATGATCAATACAATGCCATCCACAAACAAACAAACAAACAAAATTCTGTTTTTGTGCTGTGTGTGGAAGTAGAAGATCTCCTGCGATAAAGCTCTCTGACCTCAACCCTGAACGAATGCCAAGTGCCCTCCAGGCCTCCTCACTCCAACCCGTCTTTAGGAACACCCTTCTGGCACCACATTTCCCCCCAAAATATCCCAGAGCGCAGGACATTAGAAGCATGTGTCAATTATATTCTATTGTTTGCTTTTATTCATGCACTTGTCTTGCTCGAATGTCATTCTCATGAGCTCCTTGTTTACTGCAGTTTGTACCCTCAACATCAAAATGTGACTTTATTTCAGAGATGTTGCATGGTGGAAACCTGACTTTTAAAACATGGATATCATGCACACTATAGATTAAACACCATATATCGAAGCAGTGTCTAAAAAAAGTGTTTTTTTGGGGGGTTACAGTGTTTGAACTGATACTTTGTGATCATTGCATTAAAGTTGAATGGAACGTTACAGGAGTAAAGCATGCACAATGTCCTAAAGCAGCAGCTCTTACCTCGGCGCGGTCCCTGTCGGCGGAGCGCTGAAGTTTTCCGAGTGGAAAAAAAAGCAAGTAATTAATTAAAAAACAAACAAACAAACAAACAAACAAACTCCGCACTTTTAGGATCGGGACGCAGCGCGTGCGCGTGAGTCCATGTCCACGTCCTCCTGCTATCTCTCTCTCTCTCTCTCTCTCTCTGTGCGTGTTTTCTGTTTACTCCACGAAGTCCGGATTTGTGTTTGTTTGTTTGTTTGTTTGAGAGAAGGAAAAAAAAACAAACAACATGCACAAGCACGCGCACCCACGCGCGGATCCAAAAGCCGAGCTCGAGACAGTAGTGTGTGTGTGTGGGGGGGTGCTCCTTTTTCCCCCCAAATTTTTGTTCTTAGTTTCCTTGCTAATTATTAACACACATACACACACACACACACGTACACACACACCGGACCGGGAGCGGCGGCGTGCCGAACTTTGTTCCCAGCGCGCGTGCCCGCCTCTCCACGCGCGCCGCCCCATTCAGGAACTTCCTCCGGTTTAGAGAAAAAAACTCTAAACATGACGTGTGCGCGGTCACGGAGCCACCGGGAACGTGCGCGTGCACGAGAGAGCAAGCGTCATTGAGCATCAATCACAACAGCAAAAAAAAACCCAACATAAATAATAATAATAATTGCCTATACCGAATTACACATAATAATAATAATAATAATAATAATAATAATAATAATAATAATAATAATAAATAATAATAATAATAAATTGCCTATACCGAATTACTCATAATAATATATAATAATACTAATAACAATAATAATAATAATAATAACAATAATACAATAACAACAATAATAATCATCATCATCATCCATATAATATAATAATTGCCTATATACCAAAATACTCATAATAATAATAATAATAATAATAATAATAATAGTAATAATAATTGCCTATGCCGAAAATTACTCATAATAATAATAATAATAATAATAATAATAGTAATAATAATAATAATAATTGCCTATACCAAATTACTCATAATAATAATAATAATAATAATGACAACAATAATCAATAATAATATAAAAGTAATAATAATTGCCTATAATAATAATAATTGGCCGAATTACTCATAATAATAATAATATAATAAACAATAATCAACAATAATATAATAATAATAATAATAATAATATATAATTGCCTATACAATTCCAAATTACTCATAATAATAATAATAATAATAATAACAACAACAATAATAATAATAATAATAATAATAATAATAATAATCAATCAT